>JAQGBD010001069.1:0-19466 GCA_034698165.1 Punctoribates punctum | reverse complement strand
AACCATTGAATTTAAGAAAATAAAAAAAATTTAAGCGACTATTTAAGCGACTATTTGTTCATTTTTCGGGACTATTTTTGGGACTATTTAGGCGCCTAAAACCCAAATTTAAAAGACTATTTTCCCGAGGTCTATATATGAGTATTACTTGAGTTTCAGTTTCTGAAGCCTTAATTTCGCTTAAATTTTCAAAACACTTATAAAAGAAAATTTGTTTGAAATCTGACAAAAACAGATTCCAATCGATTGGCTCTAAATTTATGAAATGCCATAAAATTATCTCTAAATTAGAGAAAATTGAGTCCATTTTATCAGTTAAGCCAAAGAATATTAATTAAATGAATAGAAAGCCAATGAATTAAAAATGTTTTTTGGGTAAAATATGAATTTTTTGGCTGTTATTCAAAGACATTATTAATTTTCGAGTCATATATTTAATCAAAATAATTGCATTTGTTTTTGGCGTTAATTTGTTAGTAATTTTGGAAAAGTTTTTCCAAAGAGAAGTCAAATGTGTTTTTGATTCATCCAAAAGCGCTGTTCGGTTAATGACATCAGTTTTGAACATAATTCCCGACTAATTGTCTCATTTCTATTGTGTTTCTAATTATAATTTTATTATGTTTTTGACAAAAATCGCACAGAATTTAAATGAATGCTTAGATTAAAGTCACTAATCGTTAACATTTCTCTACTGCCTTACAGTGGATTTGGTGGCTGTCCTTCAAAAGAGCGCATGTCTTACAGTTTGGGAGCAGTTCGGGTACTCTAATAATCGGAGTGAATACCAGACCAACACATTTACTCCGATATAACTTTCTTTGAGTTTAAGTGCAGTCATTGTTTGGACAAAACAAACACTCGTTACGAGTGTAAGACATCAGACCATAAAGAAGAGTGACTTCAATACTGAGTGACATTATTAGTCAAAAGGTGTTAAACAGCAAAACAGAATCTCAAATAAAACTAATTGATTGGAGACCTCACAGAGAAAAAAAACTTTGCCGTCATTACAACTAAACGACACCTCTAATGGACACTCACTTCAATTGACAATCAGATATTGGATCGACATTTAGTGCCTCTGTTTTGGGCACTCGTTGTGTATTCGCGTTTGAATTCGTTGTTTTGGAGTCGACTAACAAAAAGGTTAGTTTAGTCTCTTTTGAATCGCTTGTAATCTATGTAATGATTTTGCATTCGATATAATGTTTGCAATGAGTTTGCGATGACTGCCAAACATGTCATTACATATCATTTGTGGGGTTACTCCGGACAACACACTCTCCCCTACTATTATATTGACCACCGATTCTGTTATCTTAACTGTTCTGTAGCGCAATACTCTGGTATTAGTCACCCATATATCCATTGAGTCATAGCCATACCATTCCCAGTGAACGTATCTCAGGTGCGGTGTGTATGTTGTGGTTTCCCTACGATATTCGCCATATATTTGTGCCATATATTAGGCTGAGCTCCCATTCTAACAGTTATTATAACATCAGAGGAGATCTCATATACGAACACATTGTGAACGTCAGGTCGATATCTATGGACAGTATTTGCATTTGAGAGGAGAGTTGGCTCAGTGTTAGCACTGACTCTAACTCTAATTTCCACTTATTTGACAGACACTGAATGCAAAGAGCATTCATTAAATTAGATTCACTGCTCTTTTCGTTTATTTGATTCTGAGCTGAGTTTTGATTTTGCAAATTAAGAAATGAATAAATGAAATCAACTGAAAAGCATTCGGAATCAAATACTTATTTAAACATATCTTTAGGCGTAATTGGATTTTGTTTTTTCGTTTATTTGTAATGTTTTTGAGGGGAAATGTTTTATCGCTTCTGACATTTGAATTACAATTTTTCATTCAATATGTGAGTAAAAACAATAAACCCATAAAATAATGTTATAATCGAAACATTTATTCGTATAATAAAGCGATTAATAATTTATTTCAATATATTATTCAGCGATAAGGAAAACACAGAAGAAAAAGCATTACTTAATATCACAAATGGATATTAAGTAATAAATATTGCATTGAAAGCGATTTCTGTGTCAGAAAACGATAGACTCATAAGTCAAATGTCTATAATAAGACTGTCTGTCCATTAGACGAGTTTCTGAATAATTGATTTTCTTGACCCAAAAGTCGATATGTTTTGCGACTTCGTTGACATTCAGTGTAAGAGTGATTAGGAGTCATATCTCTTCTGTTCATAGCTATCGATTCGTCACTCAGTTATCGGCAATCGTTATGACAATGATTTTCAGGTCTGATCTGACGCTCATTTTCACTCCTGAGTGTGTTCTCTGCGGCCATCGATCGGTCATAACAGTGATAATAGTGTCCAATATCTGTCTTCATAAACCCCACATCGGTGTAGGTCTGAGTGTTTGGCAACATATGCGATATCGCACTTAATTTCTACTCAATCATAAGGCTCTCTGTCATATCACTACTCATAGCATCCAAGCCTCTGATTATGGCAATAATTTTTGATTAAATGACTTTTACTACTCTTTGTGCCCACACTTCGGTAAAGGACTCGCTTTTGATGAATCCAAGAGCTATGAGTCAAACGCTTTTCGATAAATATTACTCTCCTTTTGTCAACAAATAAATAGTCGAAGTCTTGGCTTCGAATATATTTTACGGTTGTTTTCGCTGTTAATCCACTCACAAAATCAATTTTAGTGTTGGTTTTGGACCGGGAGGTAAACAGGAAAAGGGATCCCTCTTCTAAAATACTGACTTATGGTCTCCAACATCAAAGTCTCTGTCAATAAAAGGGTGAAAATTGTGTTGTGTTTGCAATCGATTGTAATTTCAGTATTGATTCTGTTCTGACTCTTCAATGATCTGACTTTTAAATTATTGTGAAACAGATTTCGGTTCAATGTTTTCATTGATTTTCAAATCTTAAAACCAATACATGAAAGTAGGCTTTTGGGGCCAAATGTCGTCTCATTTAAATAAAATAGAATTCAGAATAAATAGAATGAACATGGCCTTTTTTGCTCAAAGTAAACTGGATTTTATTTGATTCAAAACCAATTTTGATCGATGTATTGCTTATTGATTTGCAAGAATGAAAGTGAAATCTTTTATACATTATTTGATTCCTTCCGATATTCTGTTTTTTTTTTTGTGTTCAAATCCAACATTTTGTGAATCTCCTCGATTGAAATTTTCGTTTCGAATTTGCTTTAAGATTAAGGCTGTAATTGAAAAGTGATATAAAATAAAGATTCAGTTATGTTTACATTGAATATGAATCGCATTTTTTAGCGAAACATAGGAACAGATGCTCTCCTTCTCTGTCGTATAGTTTGTAAGCATTTCTCTCCCTTTTTTGATCGTCTATTCTATTGATCTTATTCTTAGAGAAAACGAAAATAGATTAATATCTTCCGAGGTTTCCATTCAAACAATGACTCCTAAAATAAATTGAATCGATTTAAGCGAAATGAGAAAGAAATTCAACATTTTTTCTTAACAGCTATTTTACTCTTTGAAAAATCAATGTTTGAACCCAATCGATGAAAGCTCTCTCTCTCTCTCTCTCTCTCTCTCTCTCTCTCTCTCTCTCGCGATGGAAGAGTGAGTCAACAAAAATGATAACTACAAACACCTCTCATTGTTATTATAAAAAGTTTGGCCACAATTTTCATGTGAATGACTTCGGGTTTCCTTCATTGTCAACGACTTTCTGTTGTGATCTTCTTTTCATTTGTTCGTCTCTTTCAGACACAACAGCTTTTAATTTGTATATAAATCACGTTTTTTTGGCCAAAAAATATTTGCCAAACATTTCATTCGTCTCTCAATCTATTATTCGTTTTGACAACAAGTCTATCATTTTATTCAATTGAATGGTTTGTGTAGTCTTGGAGTCAGACGTCAGGAGAAACCCATTTGCATAACAGCACTGCATATAAGTTAAACAAATATTCCGATCGCCAGAAAAAAATGTTTTCCATTTCCTTATATTGATTACAAAGAGATTATTAATAATATTTGCATTAATGAAAAACAGAGCCAATGACTGGTTTTTTGCCTAATATTGACTTTTGAGCGAATGATATATCGATATCGCAGTCATCGGTGTCACTGAAAGGCACTAAAACTCTATTAAAATGTTTATATAACGAGAATTGGTTGGCCTTCATATTCGCTTTTCAGGCATTCCTTTCATTTATATCCATTACATATGCAATGTCTGAGAGATTAAAAGATTAGCGAACAAATCCTAGCCATGAATCTTATGGCTGTCCGTTAGTAATCATTGCATACATAACTGCATTACTAATATCTGTATTTATATTATACGTTGGAATCGGATACAAAAAACTCTGGACTTTGTATTTATATTTAAATTTAAACAAAATCTAAATTGAATTTTCAATGACTAGGATTTGAATTCAATTTCTTTTATAATACCCCCGAATATTGAACAAGGAATCAGTGATGCTCAAGGAGTTTGACCCTTATTTCTATCGGCATATTGTAGAAAATCAATGTTTGCACAAGGCTCATTTGCTCCAGATTAAATAATAAAATTGTTTTTTCATTTTTTTTGTAGTTCAAGTGGTCTAAGTTTGGGAATTGAAACATCTTTTGATGATAAAGACCTTGCTCAACTTGCCTTCACTCAATTCAGATGAGTTAAAAACTAGTTGTGAGCCAAACATATAATTTTAAATTAAAAAACTAATGCATAAAATAAATTGAGTTTGTTTTTGATGAAAAAATCAATTGTGTTATCGATTTGTTTGTTGAATGACCTGCTGTTAAATTGAAGTCAAGGGATGTCTTCTTCTCATCCAATTTGAATAATAGCCGCCTTTTGATGATTTAATACAAATGTATCCGTCTTTCTCCTGGATGTAAACCAGTTTCATCCGATTGAATCAATAATTTAATAGTTAATTATTGTCTTTATTTTTTTTTATCAGCCATTTTCTGGTTCCGTTGTCTGTAATCTATTTTCTGTTGACTTTGTTTTTCACTAAATTAGAGAACAAACCTCTTGTAGTGAACGAGAATTGGAAGCAATGGTATTACTCTTGGTATTAGTGTTAGCGCTAACAATATCTGCTCAGAGGTATTGCTCTAAACTTATTAGAGGAGCGCCACAACAGAGCACAAGAAGTGCATCACAATCGCAAATCTCATTTGCGGGTAACAGTACTCCAAAAGCTCTTCTGTTTTTCCAGTGCAAGAGATCTCCTCTTATATCGATCACTAGAGTCGGCACAAGTATTAAATTCATATCTTTGAACAGACATTCATCCCTTTCCTTAGGTGTTCTTTCCTTTCGTTAGCTCTCGTCGTGTGAATATAATCTAGTTACTTCAATTAATTTTCTGGAATTAATATTTCATAACTTTAGACGATTTGCATTAAATTTTAATGAATTCAAAGGTTTACTCATTTTTACGAATTTTCTCATGAATTTGAAAATTTTATTAATAGAATGAATATTATATTATATATTATATGACTTGTTTTCCATTCATTAATTCTAATTAAAATTATAATTCGATCTAATTTTTGGAGAGCTATGGCCTGTGATGATGTCTGTGCCTGGGCTGTGCCCGAGCACAACACCAGTACACCAGTACACCTGCCAAATCTGATCCTTTGTATGAGAAGCTAAACTAATGACCAATTATTGCGAAGGCGTTTGTATGGTCTGACGGAATGGTTGTAGTGTTTTGGTTGAGAGAAAACTAACTCGAATCCTAAGAGCAAAAAATGGCCTCATTTATAATGAAGTTAAAGATTATTCTCTTTTCTTAGTCTCTTGTGTTAACATCGGAGCAGAAAAAGTCGGTTTCTTGTTGTGAACCGATTTCTTGTGACGAACTAATTACTGGTTTCATAGACTTTGCCATCGATGGCAACCAACAAATGCCTGTTTGAACACTGCCTCACATCCAACCCTTAATGCAGTTTTTCATTAGTTTAAGGCAATATTTTTTTTCGTAGACTTTGAGAATAAACATATAATTTGCGAGTCTTATGAATATTGAAAGAAAGATGAGCTCAAACTCAAAATTAATTAATTTCAACGAATTTGCGCTAAAAATATAATTATATGTTATATAAGTTTCTGAGTAAATAACAAATTACTTTTGCTGTGATTTATGATGTTTTCGACTTTTCTTTATTCAATAAACAAGAAAAGCATTGCTTTTAGAAGAGGTCATCACTTCTTCAATGGAAGTGTCGATTGAATTAAATTTTGTTTTTAATGATCTTTAATATGTTAGACGACTGACAGACCATACGATCGTTAAATCTTCAAAATGAAGATTAATTTCTTTCTATTGTTTGTTCGTATATTTTATTGAAATTATCAGATATTATGGGAGTTTCTGCGCTTATGTTAGAGAAATTTCACTCTAGCTAATGTCTAAAACATTTTTCAAAGTAATAAAATTGTATAAATGCACATATATGTAAACCACCCTGATCGTATTAGCAACACTGCAGTGATTACAGTTCCGAAATTATTATGTAATAGGATTTAATGGCATTAAAATAACTTATGAAAGATTATACCTGGATTATTATTGAAGTAAAAATAATTATGCTATTTATTTATGGCAAATGAGCGGAGAATTTAATAATTTATTGAATTTTCAGTTCAATCACTTCAATCAACTTTTGGTCCAATTTTCTTGATTTTAATTAATGAAAAATTATTCAAATTTTTGGCGATTTTATTGAAGTAATAACTCATTCATTGGTTTAGTACTGAATTACATTTAATTATAAATAGAAAAAACGAATTAAATTTTTCCCAAATAATTAGGAAAAAGTTTAAAATTTATGGCCAGACGTGAGTTCAAGAAATTAAATGACCATAAAAATTGTGAATTCAGTTATAATTTTTGTAATTAGAAAACTGGAGACACCGAAAGTGTGAAACTATTAAAAACATTTTTTTAAAATCGATTAAAACTAAAGTCCCCTTAGTTTTCAATTAAATTTTTTCCTCGTCTGTAATGAAAAATATTTTGAATTTTTCAATCAAAAGCTCTTTTATGAGAACCCATTCATTGTTGGCTCTCATAATATCAGTGTTTAATTGCCTGTTGCGTTCGGATATACTACCGTTCCCGACCTTTTACGCTATTTGATGCCATATCCCTCCTGTTGCTAAGACGCGGGATTATCATAACCCCGACTACACAGACATACATAAAACTCAACCCCCATATAACCCCCATATCATACTTGAATGGCTCGAAATAAATGTAATTCTTTGGGAGACTACAGAAGAGTGAGATCACAAACATTTGAGTATTATTGAGAGCACGTGCTATTTGGTCCTATTCCGTGCTATTCCTGTGCTCTTCAATACTCTTCAGACAGGGATTGGAGAAAATTAGAATCAGATCCTCGAAATGCAAACTCTGTTCTGAATAAATAAAGTGAACAAAAAGCAGTAGTTTTGGCAATGCTTTTGAATTATTATACATATGTAAGGATTCCCATCCAGGTTCAGGTCCTCTCCTCAAATATATGTGTAATTGTGTTCGTTATTCCCATTCAAATACTATTTTTTCTGAATGACTTTCAATTTTATTCAGGGATTTCACGAAAAGTGAACCAATTTTTGAGTGAAAAATATAAAATTGAAAAAAAGCTGAGGAATAACGTCAGGAAAAAGTATAGACACGTCTATTATGTCGTCTATTATATCGATTTGAGACAAAGGTTATCGACGTCGGAGTCTTTCCAAAAATATCTGATTCTCATATGAAAAGAATATTCTGAATGGAAAATGAAATACCGGGGCTTTGCTTATGATTAATGGCTGTCCGATAAAAGCCAGAATAGGATTTTAATTACATTCAATTTTTTAGGGAATGAATATTTCATTAATCAGATTATAAAACATTAAAAATAAGTCTTAAGGCTTAGAAAAGTTTTAATTTTCAAATTTTGATTCAACTTTTTGTGTTCAGACATACATTTCATTCATAATTAATTCGTTTCGTAAACTCAGAAATGGTTTTCGATGGTAAACCTGATAGATGAGCAAGGGTGTGCTTTCTTTCATTTCTTCGACTGAGATATGTATTTCTTGTTTTCAAATGATGTTTGATTAGTTTGCACACCACTAACACACAGTCAGTGAACCTGCCTTCTGGTTGTCTATCAAACAGTTCCACTGTTGGGAACACACCTTAAAATAGGTCTCAGTTTTGACGATTGTGTATATCTATGACTGGTTTTGACTCAATTGTGATAACCAGAGCTCTGAAAATAAGATATCAAATAATACTATCGATTATTCGCCACTCATTTCAAACCGAAGGCTTGACTTTTAACAAAGCGTTTAATTTTTCGACTTATCTTTCAATCTATTGATTCGTATTCAATATGAAACTTGGAATTCATATTTCCTTTAAATAAATACAATACAGACTACTGTTCTCTGTGCCAAAGGATGCCCTGTGTTTCGAGTGAAAGACAGTTGAGGCCTAAATCTGGTCCTCTTTACAGCGGAATCGCATTTCAGACAATATTCAAATTACTTAAACATAGGTCTGAACAGAGGGACTGTAATTCGATAATTACAGGACTAATAACATGGGGTTCGATGAATCACTTGAGTCTGTGCCAAACATTGACCAGAACTAATGGAAATCACATTTTCCAATACCCGTCTCTCAGAGACCGAAGTATTGAAAACTTTGACAGAAAATTCATGTTTCCGATGATAGTGTAGTTCCTGAATATGATCCGAACCAATTGGTAACCAATTATTAACCAGGACAGTCTGTCTTCCACTCTTTCTAAAATAATGAGACATTTAAACCAAGGATTTGAAGAAAAAAAACTCAAAGCAAACAAAAATAGATTTAAAATTGAATTTCAACTCAAATTATTAGCCATTTGTTTAGTTTGTGTTTTGTTGCAATTTATTTGATGTGAATTTTATTTAGATAACTATATAAACAGTGAAGTTTTGTTTAGTTTTAAACCTTTGTTTGAAGTAAATCAATGTTTCATTAAATACAAAGGAAACCCATTTTTGTCCATATGTTTGAAGGCATTGAATGCGTGACCGAATAATTGTGAAAATTTTAATTTCAACCAATCAATCAAATGTCACAACTCTTAGCACCAGTTATAACATCACTTTCTCTAGAATTATTCAAAATAAAGGAACTCTTTTCAGTATTTTCTTTTTAGTAAAAGAGTGGGGGTGGGGCGGGGAGAGAGAGAGAGAGAGAGAGAGAGAGAGAGAGAGAGAGAGAGACTAATAATTAGTGTGCATTAGAGTAATATAAGTAATAATAAGTTGAAAACACTTTCAGATCTCACATAACATTAAATAATATTCAAAGAGATTTTAGTGAGGACTTCAAAGAAGTGGGAGTTCACTGGAGCGCGTCTCCTCTCCCTTTAGAAAGGTACATTCATTTTATCCCTGCTATTATGCTATTGTAAACTTGCACAACACTAGAAGTTGAAAAGTTTTCTCATTTGGTTTAAGTAGAGTTCATAAGTCATCTTAAATAATGACAGAAAAAAGTGAATGAATTGGCAAAAGGGGAACAATATTTTGAATGCATATAAATTCTAATATCAATTGAATGCTGTTTTCAATTGTGAGTCTCAGAAAAAATAGTTGATAGGAGTCGTAGAAAAGAAATATTAACACATTATAGCCGTCGAATCATTGGTATTGATATGAGTTCTGTCAGATCACATCTGAAATAGTGTTGTTGTTGTGATGGCAGGTCTGGTAAGTCATGAGGAAATGTATGCCAGAACTATGTTTATGATAATGATAGCGAGTGACACACGCCATAAACGCCAGAGCAGTCATTCTGTGCCCAAAACGTGCCAAACCGTCTCTCGTGGGTCTCATCGTAAGGCTTCGCCAATAACTGATTGGAGACCGAATTCATCCGAATTCTCACCAAATAAATAGAGGCCTCTGTGCTGTTCTGTGCTCTGCTCTGCTCTGTTCGGCAGCTGTGCCTCAGTCCTGAATGCAGACAAAATCATAAAATACAAGAGAGTACAGGACAGGGCAAACATCCCCCGCGCACACACAGCCACGCGCCGACCCATCACTCAATTATTATGATTTTCAATAATTATTTCATTTGTTAGGAACAGAATTCTCATGCGATTCAGTGAAGGGTGAAATCCAAATGATTTATGATTTTTTGAAAAATGGTTTTTAAATAAATTCTAATTATTTTTCTGAATTTATTTTATTCTGTGCTCTGATGTAAACCAAACACTTGATCTCTGAACTGATGTCTTTGAAAACTATATAATGAGTCCTTTGGTTATCAAAAATCAGATTTGATTTCAATGACAACCCATTCGAAGCACATAATTATTTTCAAGTGTCTGAGGGCTCGCTTTTAATCCATTCTGAGCTCATTTGAATCGTTATTTTTACAAAAATACCAGAAATTTCATGAGTTTTGATAATTTACGTCAAACAAAATCAATTAATCGATTTTTTTACGTAAACAAATGATTGCATTGTCTTTGAAACACAAGTATTTTATTTAACTTTTATCGAAATGTTGAGAACACTCATTGAATCGATGTATGACTGGAGCCAATGATTCAGAAGATATTGATTTGTTTTTCATATAAATTCATTTCCATCTCTGAATTTAAGACAATATTTTGTGAATTACTGTTTGTTATGATTTGAAAACATCTATCATTAGAAATATTGTTTGAAATAAAATAAGTGGAAAATGATTTCCAAAACCAATTATTTTGTTTTATTTTATCTGTTCTTCAATTTAGTAAAAGTGTTATGCCTTCCACTAAACGAAGAAAAGTTAGAAATCAATATCCAGGCAAATGAATCACTCGTTAATGGAGTTAAACCTCAATTATATAGAGGTATGACTGTTTGTCTCCGTTTTCTTTCTTCATTTATTGAATCTTGATAGATTTTCGAGCCTTTATGTCACCCAAATGTATCTTCAAAACTGACAGAATAAAACTGTGCAGGTCAACTCATCGTGGTGAATTTGATGAGACTTCACTAGATGCCGATGATCAAGATGTAAACTGATTCTGATTGTATTGCTATGTTTGTTAATGTTTTGAAAACGATGTCCCAATTTGTCAGGAGTTGGATCAGAGCGATATGAATGCCTGTCGAGTCGATTGTGTTGTTTACAAAAGGTTTGGACCCACGAAACGCAAATTCGTTTTCACCGAGTTTTTCAGAGAAGGACAGCCATGTGGTGACGGAAAAGTTAGTTTTTGTCCGGTGATGGCCAAACATTAGGGCTTTCCAGTTACTAAATAGCAAGGGTTACCCTTAATTGACCACAAATTTTTGTGGCTATGGCTATGGCTATGGCTTTTGCCGGTTGAGCTCTCGTTTTTTCAATTTATTTTGGCTTTGGTCATCCCAGATTTTTATGCAGGATTGAATTTTGACACTAAAGTAAACATTTATTATTGATTTAAGGTATGCAAAACATATCAAGGTAATCGAGCTGTTCGGGTGTGCGCTTGAATCGGACATCAAATGATTTGTATGTATGAGTGGCTCAAACCCAGTCTCACAATTGAAATGGATATCAAATTCATTGATTGCAAGATAATATTCTCTTTAATTCAAATGATGTTTATGCTGAGCATCTCTTTGAAGGCTTTCTTCACTGTTTTTACGGTTAAAATGTTTTTCACGGATTCGTTAAATGCAAATAAAACGTATATTTACTCTAAAATAGCATAAAATCTCGTTTAAGTTTATTCGAGCGAAAGATAGAGAAGTGAATTGAATTGTAAATCATTTGAGAAATTGTAAACCTTTTGCCTAAAAGCCAGACAAACATTAAAAAGACTTTTGATTTTTTCTACGCTGTTATCCATATAATAATGTTTTTCAATCGTCACAAACACTCTATAATTGCTCGAAAGGAGTGCTCTTTTTATTTGAATTTTATTACGATCTTTAAAAGTTATTATCGGATCTTCATTTCAATGCCTTATTCCAAAGCATTACAAATAGATTTTATTATGAAAACAACTCATATTACAGAACGAGAAACAAAAATAAGTCTTTGGTTTCTAAGTCAGAGCACATGGCGTCGGGAGAGGATCGTCAGACTCATGCCATTAATGTTACTTTTTTCGGGTTTTTGGTCGCATTTTTAGGAATACTTTGACTTTTCTTTGATGAAAATTTATGCGAACCCTTGAGATGACCCAATATTTTGATATTTTCAAAGGAATTGCTATTTTTCATGCATTTCCCAAATGATTTATACTTTAAAATATGAAATAAATATTTTGATTGCATATGAATGAGAAAAACATTTTTGAAATCAGTTTCGATGATTTTGAAAGTCTTTGGCATAATATTTGCCTTTAATAAGACTTAAATATGACTTATATATGACTTTATAAGCGATTTCTAAGACTTTGATTATATTTATCTCAATTTTATTTAATTTTCAAATTTATTTTTTCCTTTCGACTCATTAGCGAATAAATTCTCAAATAATTGGCTTTTAATGTATTTATGAAAATGTTTGCGTGTTTTCAAAGATATACTGATTTTTATGATTAATTAAATGCGTCTCAAATGGGATTTTCGTGTTAATTGTGTAAATCAAATGTTTAAAATTGTTATCAAATGAATATTTTATTGAATTTATTCAACATATCTGTTCATTCTTTACGCCTATCCCTCGGATTCTGTTTTTTTATTCGCATTTATTGCCAAACTTGTCGTTTGAGTTTTATATTTATTTTTTATCGCAAAATTCAATATTGAATTCAAGTCCTGTTTCGCTGAGAATTTGATTCGCGAGGAAAACAGAGCCGTGAAATGTCTGTCCATTTAATAGGAATCAGAGTTTTGTTTTGTTGACTGCGAACTAATATGACATATGTCTAAAAATAGTCTCTTTCTTGACCTCACATCATGTCTATGAATGTTAAGGCACTGGAAGTCACAGAAAATTACGCCAAACATTGTAAGGAAACCTAATCTTGGTTGAGAAGACTCGGAGAGGCCTCAAGAATGAGGATTAAGCATAAAGTGTGTCTATCATTGCTTTTTGCTCAGAGTATTAATAGATTTTTTGAGTAATTCTTCCTAAATATCGTCTAATATTTCATATCAGAGCCGAAAAGTACATAAGTTTAATGTATTTCTCGTTCTTGTGTTGAATCAAATGAAATATATTTTGCTTCAAAATATATCTTATCTCTGCCTTAAATGTAATTTACTCTCAAACTGAGAATTTCTGTTAATTTCAAACCAAATTTATAGACTTTATAATTAGATACTCAAAAAAGATTTATATTTCGATACGTTTTGGGAATAATTGTCAAACGATTTAATAAATATACTTTTTATTGCGTTTTGAAAACATTTGAGATTTTCTTAAATAAAAAATAAGAGATTTGTGAACGAAATTTAAAAACCGAGCGAATAGTGATTTAAATTAATAGCTCACAAATAGATAATTAATGGTTGCCTTCAAAAGTGCTTCTAAAAGGACTTTAATAATAATCGGAGATTAGAAATGATTTTTTATTTGATTCCTAATCGATGGCTATCCGACACTCTCTTTATATGACCGGAAAGTTATTCTCTAATAGTTTTGCTCTTAAGAGTCGTTTATGTGTTTATCTCCGGAGAGAGAAAATCGTTTAAATGCTATCATATTTCGAATCAGTGAAACAATTTTTCAGACCTCAGCCGAAACTCTGTAATGATTTCTGAAGTCCCAGAACTTAGTCCAACCGTTCGGGCGGTTTATAAGTCGTTTACGGCTAATACCTGATGATTAGTATCAGACTCTGACGAAAAAGGAGTCACTTCTAGTGCTTATGGTGTCAGACATTAGATATTCAATTGGCTTATGTGAAGGACCACCCAATTAGAAGAAAAAGTGGTTGAACTGACATTTATTAGGGGCTAAAATCGGAATAAATTAATTTCTTTTTCCAAGAGGTTTGTGCTGTTCAATAGTGCTGTTCATTCAACTCCAGAGCATATTTATTATCGGATATACTCTGACATCAAGTGTAGGATTGGATCCGATTTATCAAAAGTCGGACAAAAAAATTAAGCGATTTTTTTTCTAAAAGTATTTTCTCAATACATTTGAGGGAATAAATAAATATTTGTATGTCTTTTCTCACAAATCTTTCACAATATGTGTCGTCAATGTTTAAAAAGGGCTGAAAACTACTAAAATCTAAGTTTTCGTCTGTTTTCTTAAGCGTCAAAATCGATTAAATTTAAAGAAATGATAGATTACTAACAAATATTAAATTTTTCTCCAATTGATGGAAAGGCTTTCCCTACGTGTGGGAGAAATACTTGTTTTTTGTTTTTGATGCCAAACCCACGACTGTTAGTAAATATACGGAACTCAAGTTTTACGGAATAATCAATGATTTGTTGAATATATTCAATTGTTTTTTCATCGTTTAGTCTTTTTTGGAGATCAATTAATTTTGAAAAGTCATGCAATTAAGCGTTTGTTTGATTAACCTTTTTTGCACACTCTTTGCCCTAAACTCACAGCAATCAGTAATCACTCCATCGCTGAAACTTTTTTTCCCAAAAATTTTTCCTTTTTTCCCATCGCATAGAATTTCAAATAAATTTTCTCTGAGTTCTCCATTAATTTGATTATTCTCTTAAGATTTGGTCTCTGAAAGCAATTTTCTATTTTAATATTCATTTGATATGAGGTCAAAAACTCGCCTCTAATTCGAGAAATGCTTTTTTCCATTAGAGGCAGAAATTAATATTCAAATGAGTTGGATATCAACTCTCGTATAATATAATTATGGCTTAAAATTATCGAAATTATGTGAATTTCATTTGGATTCTATGTTTTCGCCTCTTATGAGAGGAATAAACGAAACCATTTGAGTGCTGATGGAATGAGTGGTGTGCTGTTCGGTGGTGTGCTATTCGGAGTGTGCAATACTGGGTAATATTGGGTATATATATGGAGCGTATGACTCATTGGCGTGCATTCGTATAATTTATATTCAAAATAATATTCTTCAAAATTATAGCCTTACTGTCAATACATTGACTCTGTTTTTGCAAGAAATGCAAATATTATTATTCATTTCCAGTGAATATTCAGCAAAAAAGTAGTAAAAATCTATATATTTGTTGATAATACTGGAAATCAAATTCAAGGATTACGTAATATACTGCGATATCAGAGTAATAGAGGATTGCATTCAAAACTGTTTATTAAGCATAAGATCAGAGCCAGAGTAGAGGGGGTTTCGCGGATCGACTAAATTGTGATTTAGAATAATTGTTCGCAAAGTATTTCTGGCAAATGATTGCCCTCTGAGTGCTAGTAGTGGTGGTGGCGGATGAAAAATGGTCACAACTCAACCCTGTGCTCGGTCTATGACAAGAGTAGACGGAGAACATAGACCAGCACTCAGTGCACTCCAAATAAGCCTTAATCTCGTTTCGTATTTCTCTAATGTATTGATTTAACGTAAAACTCTGATATCAAAGGTTACGTGGCGGCAGCCACTATGCCGGTGCTGATGGCACAGACAAATAAGTACAGAATAGACCAGATTATATACACTGTTATATCAAGTTATCTCTCGTGCAGTGCCACCAGAAATCCAATGAAAATGCATTGAAGAGTAGATCAAATACATCTGTGATGTTATATTACATGACTCTCTCTGTCTCTCACGACAGACAAACCCCTCACTGACTAAACCCCCACTTTATTATTAGACTAAAGGAAAGCCTTTCCACTAATGCATAAGTATATAACTCATTATTTAAAGTCTGGATATTTTCTAAAATGTCATTCAATACTTTGCTCTTATTTTTTGAAACAAATTAATCAAATCATAGGAAAAATAGTCTCGAAATTCAACTTAAATTAAAATTCAATTCAGTTTATGGAAGGAAATGAGTGGCCATTCCTTTATATAAGATTCTTGCTCTCTATAGTGGATCGACTCAGGAGAGGATATCACTGACTATATCCCTGACTATATCAAAGACTTGATTTGATAAAAGCCTAATATATCAGAGACTGTGAGAGAGTTTGTGTCAGTAATAACTCAGTTTTTAATATTTAGTGTATTCGGTAAGTCTTCGTGACATAACCTTATCGTCGGTGCAAAAGGAAACCCATCACAAAATTGCTTACTTTTCTTGTGATGGTTTGGCATCGTTTGCATCGATGCACTTATAAGGTTATCCATAATTGCATTCTTTAGCACACATGGAGTCGACAAAAAGGAGAGAAAAATATGATTTCTGGCGAACTGTGATGTGAGGGAAAAAAATTGTTTAATAATTGTAGCGCCGGCAGCAAAAAACAACCTTTTCTTATGTATAATCATAACCGATATCGACGTTTAAGCCCTCAGACATTAACTCCGACCGCCTTTTGGCTCATATTATATAAGAAACTTATTCTGTGTATAACTTCATCATAAAAGTGTCAGAAGTTTGATGAGAGAAAATGTCATTTATGTTAAACTCACTTCAAATCAGTTTTTAGCCCAATATTTGTGTTCAGATGAGGAGAGAAAATGTTTGAATTCATAAATATTTAATTTCTAAACATTTAGTTTTTAAATAATATTAGTTCTGAATTAAACATTTCAGTCAATCTCTTGAGAGTTACTTTTATGACCCGGAGTCAAGTCTGGCAAAAAACTAAGAGCGAAAAAATCTCGACTGAAATTCGAGATGAAAAGTGAAAGTCGAGAGAAATCTGCACTTATTTAACAAACAAACAGAAATGAGAAACAAATTTTCCAAACAAATGACAGAATTAGTGAATCGCATATGTATTGTGAGGAGAGGCAGTCGGAGAGGCAGTCGGTTTGGTGGGCACCACATCTGTGGCCATTAGCAACCAGTGCTATCTGTTTTAATTTAGTTTATCCTGACATCAAAATTCTCCAAAACTCGTGTTTAGCCAATGGTTCTAAATATTCATAAACACAAATATGAGGCCTCAGTCGAGTCGAGGCACAGTTGAGACACTTCAGTCTGTCCTCGACGGCCCCAAAACATCATTTGTCTGAGTAATGCGCCAAAAAAATTTATGCAATATATTCCACCCCTTCAAGAGAGGTCTCTCCGGAGCTTTTGGGTGAACTAATTTCGACACTATAGCCATTTGGACCCGAAACTTACCGGTGCTCTCCATATACTAATACATTGAACATATTGTAGTTTCCCATCGGTTTCCTCCTCAGTCTGAGCTCATGACACGGGACTCTGCACTTGAAAAATGGTCACAAATTATGAATACACTCTTCACTAGAGTTAGTAAATTAGTGCCAAAATTTTTGACAGATTTTCAAATAAATTTCGACAATTGTTTGGCTCTAATTCTCAAATAGTTATCACTTTGTCAGAGGACTCAACCATTTATTTACTAATATTTTGTCGACTTTTGAGAATAGTTTTGACAAAAATCCTAATTTATTTACTCCAAAAATGTCTGCAATTTTAGGGAGTTTTCTGATTCAAAGATAAATTTATTGAACTCCACGTCCATTAGAATTGGATTAGAGAATGAGAACAGAATGAGAGAAGAGCCATACCATTGAGAAAAAGTGTTAATATTTAATTAGATGGTCGGATAGGGAGATAAAAACAGGAGTTATAGTAGTGGTGTTTGGAGTCATAAATAAGGCAAAATATAATCATAAATAATAGCAATACTGAGGAATAACACATCAAATGCTATGAAAGGCATACAATTGTGAACAGAATATGAGAGGAATTATAGATATTTTTTTTGTTGTTTAATAAAAATGAAAAATTCAGGCAAACAGTCGTTGATCTCAATGCGAGAAATTCAATGTTATGCCCGAATGCGAGCGAAGCGCATGTCGTCTTTCCACTGCGCTGCAGGGGAGAGCCATTCCAGTAATAGACAGGCTTTGGAACTGCACCGGGAGGGGGGACGCAGTCTATGCGTTTAGTTGTACACCAGCTCTGAAATACGAATTTCATGAAGTGTAGAGACCAGCGATCAGTTTGTCGGTAGTGCTCGACAGCAGAACTACTCTAAGACTGCTTTCAATTGTTCGCAAGACTTGTGTTTCGACAATAGAGTAAACGCTTGTGTTTTCTATACTCGTGTTTTAGACTAAAATTTCTCGTGTTTTACAACTTTTGTGCTGACAGTCAGACTGTGCAGAAAAATATTCTGTGTTTCGTTTGGTTGGACTCTTATGTAAAAACATTTTTCGGTTGAGTCGTTTTCGGTGCGGATCATAAAACTCTGTTTTTGACAGCATTTTGTGCTTTTCATGGATTTGCGATTTGATTATGAAATTTGTTGTAAAATCTGGAGTCTGTGTACCTTCTCTTGGCTCGTCTTCACTCTTCCCCCGTTTGATGATATACTTGAAATCATTTTCAAATTAGTATAACCTCTTCGACAACAAAATAGTTATATATTCTCCTGTTTTTGTGTTTTTGTTTTGACTGAATTTCGTGATAAATGATTGAATTAGTGCTACAATTGTGACAATTCTTCACAATTTAGGCCCTAATCCTTAGGTAAGCATTAGATGTGTTGAATCCCTCGCAGATTGTCCTCTAAATTGAATCAAATGATTAGATTTTATTGGGTTTTCTTATTTTCACAAACAATTTTGTTGGCCATTAATATTGTTAAAGAAATTTCATGTCTTTCATCCCTTTAATACTGGAATAAATCCTCTGGAGATCAGTTCAGATCAGTTGACAATTGGTTTCCCTCTCCCGTAGACTCACTTTAAGAGAGTGTCTAATGTTTTGTTGAAATGAATGCCTTCAAAGTTGACTCATTGGAAAACATCAACATTTGAGATGTGGTATACAGTTGTCTATAATTTCTTTGCGAAGACCAAAATTAAAGCACTAAACAGACAATAGATTAGAGGAATAGTACAATGAATAGTAAGGGTGTGTGAGAAAGAGCACCAGTGTTTGTTTGGCCACTAAATACTCAAAGACTATTCTGTTTCTGTTATCTTCGCTCTTATGCTCTGTTATATAAAATGTTTATCTTTTTCGATGATATTTATTGACATAATAGTAGCTTTCAATATATGTACTTATACTCAGCCAATGATTATTTTAGTGGTAAGTCATCAAAACTCTGGCAAATGATACACGACTTACCCTCAACCTTATCGGCTTCCAAAACAAGGCTCCAAAATAGCAGAAAAAAGTTATTTATTATATTTATATTTCAATTCAAGCGAAATGAATTGAAAAAACAATTCTCTCTCTCTCTCTCTCTCTCTCTCTCTCTCTCTCTCTCTCTCTCACTCACTCACTCTCATTTATTGTTAACTGATTTGTAAATCAATAGTCGATTAATTGACATATTTTGTTGTGTTTATAGCCCCACAAAAATGCATTGTTTGGTGAAGATCTTGATTTCATTGATTG
>JAQGBD010001068.1:0-19485 GCA_034698165.1 Punctoribates punctum | reverse complement strand
ATTTTTTTGTTAGCTATGAAAAAATCGACTCTAAAATGAATCTATTGGTGAAAAGTTTGACTTCAAATTTAATCATTAATTTTATACTATTTTTTTTCGTTTCACTCGACGGACGTCTCGATAAAAGTTTTATAATTTTTGCTCAGATTTTCTGAAATTCAGTTACAAATTCAGAGCTCAATATAGAGATAAACACAGAGAGAAAAATATAATAAAACAATATTTTCTTTAATTTTATTAATGGATTTTGTGATCAAATGAAAAGTAAGTGTAGTATTAATATAGTTATAAAATAATCTAATAATCATTTTATTCGTCTCTCCCTATTCTGTGCTCAGCTCAGGCTCTGATTCATTTCACTTTAATTATGTTTTTGCAGTTCTATTATAAATATAATTACTTTTATGAAAAATCAAACTTTTGTTCGTAAAAATCGATTTGAAACTCAACTTTCAAATAATAATAACGAAAATAACTTTTGATATACTCTAATAGATTGAAAAAAAAACTCTTTGAAAGCAGAATTTAATATTCTTTCCAATTTGTTCTTGGTATATGAATAAATAAGCAGGATCACTTCAACAGAAAATCAAAGACTTCATTGGAATTCATGAAAATTTCATGGATTCAATTCATTTCCTCCAAGAAATCAAAACTAAAAATTCGCTGAAAACGCTTTACACAAAATTATATTTTGAAGTGCTTTTCATTATCTTCTTCTGAATTGAGAAGAGTTTGTTTGATAAAAAAAATTCCGAAATGGATTTGGCAATAGATTCAAGCAATTTATCGAAACATAAGTGTAAATAAATGCATGAATTCCTTGATTTCGTCATTACTTTCATTCATTGCTTTTAATGAAAAGTGATTCACAAAAATAGAGATAAATTCAAAGCAATTATTCAGTTGTTGTTGTGATTAATGAAAGGCTAACTATTATCGAGGAAATTGTCTCAATCTTTTAGACCGGAATCCTTTTCTCCTAACAGTCATTATTCTGAGCGAAAGTTTTAAATCTGAAATTTTCCGCTAAAACTTGTTTTGAAAATAAGCAAAATCTTCAAAAATCTTTTTCAAAATAATTATTAAAAGCACTCAAATTGAAAGACAAAACCCATTCAATAGGTTTCTCTTTAAATACAACTTCTAATCTATTCTTCAGAAAAGTGGGTAATTTTAATTGAACTCATTTTCAAACTCATCCGGACATAAATAAGAGGAGGTATTGATCGTCAAAACTTTCTCAATACAAATATCGCATAATTTAAGAGAAAATGAATTTTTGCGAAACATTTGAAAGACTTCACGAAATGTTTGTGTGACTGACGTTCGCAAAAATCATTAAACAAACACTACTTTAGAGGCGAATGAAAGACGAGAACAATAATTGAATTAAAATTAAAATATTGAATAAATAAAACTTTTGATGGAAAGAAACGAAAATCGATTATTGCTGTCAAATAATATTGAGGAAAACAAAGCTATCATATGATAGACTTTGAAATATTTGAATTTTTAAAGTTTATTAATATGTTGAGTTGGGTTGGGAGCCATTAGGTTTACTTGGTCAACTCTTTTATATAAATATGGATGGTATCAATTGAAATATTACAGTTTTTACCAAAATATTTGAAATAATTATTAGCTAGCACTTTTATTAAGAAATTAAAATAGTAGAATCACTAATTTGTTCCCCACATTAAATAACTAAATTTACTACTGAAACAATATAATTAAATTTACTCTAGAAAATTGCAAGAACACTTTTATGCGTAATCATAGCTAATCAATTTTATTAATTCCAACTTATCGTTTTCATTTTTTATATAGTACTCAAGGTAAGATTATGATTATTTACTGAATGTAAAAGAAAATAATTATGTTAAGAGTGAAAGCAATGGGTGATCAACACAATGATCAACAATAAAAATATTATTATTTTTCTATTTGTGTTTAATCTCTTCACACATTTGTTAAACATTTGAACAGCACTTCTTATGACAGCACTCCTGAGACAGGAATTAAATTGATTGTTATGTAAGAGTCAATAAGTCTAACGATTTGAATACAAAACCAGACAACCGAACGGAACGGAGGGAACGACATATTAATAATTCGCTTTCGATGTTTACATTAAAAATAACTATTATTTTAATGCGAGAAAAATGTTTGAATTAATGCAAAAGAAAAATAAATCGAAAATTAAAATTCATTTTCGCTTTGCTTTTAAGACTATTAACAAACATTAGATTACAAACATCTCTAACATGTCTAACAAATTCCAATATTTGACTCTTCATTAATGCTATGAATACCGGGTGTTAAGTAAATCCAACTTAATATCAGGGATGAGTAGAGTGCAGGGCAATGATTCGTAATTTATGAAGGCAACACCACTTTGAAATATGATCAAGCTAATAGAATATTCTATATACATATTTCCAGTAATTTTTCATCGAAAAATTTTCTGGATTCAATTAGCATGGATCGATTTTGCAAATTTCCAACCCTAACTATAATTCAAAGGCATTAGAGCTTAAATTCAATCACAAGAATCTAATGTTAAAAATGCTTTTATATTACTAATAATATTTATATTTCTGGATATAAATCCGTATTCATGAGTGAGAAAAGCCTTTGACATAACAGCTATTGGACTACAATAGGAATACATATTTTAATTCTGACATTTGACACACTTTTTATGTATTTGTTTGCCTACTGAAGGAATGCCTAATAGTTTTGCTATAATATTGTGTTAAACAGTAATGAAAAATGATTTCGTTCCGCAAAATATGTTTTTCATTGCACTTCTGTATTGTATGCAAAATAATATATATTTCTCTCATATTCTGTCAAATTCTGTGATATTTATCGTTAAATTGAAAATATTATAGTATTTTATATCAATTTGTTTGAAACATTACTTTAATAAAAGACTTCTCAACGCGTTGTCACTCGAGTGATGACTATACTTGGTATTCTTGAGCTAACAAACTAGGATTCACTTCAAATTCTGCGTAATTGAATCTTGCTAATCAAGATTTTTAAGAAAGTATTATTTTTGTCTCAATGACCCGGAATAGAGAGAAAACAAGAATTTTGTAAAATCTTATACTGAATTGAAGTCACGTAAAGGTTTGGTTTTGTTGGAAAAATTTCATCTGAAATGCGAACAGAAATCTCTGTTTCGTTAAGTCATTAGAGAATTGTTTGAGTCATTAGATAATAGTTTTGTTAGAAATTTAAAGCTCTAAATGGCAGTCATTGCCGGCGATGTCTGCAATGGTAATACCCACTGAAGATTGGCCATCAAAAAAGATATGGCCCCGCAATGAGCCAGTCAAATTTAATTGCCGGCCTCATCTCTTTGAGCACAGACTAAAACACATTAAATAATTGAATTAAATAGTTTTTAATCAATTTATTCAAAAGAAAATCCAATTAAAAACAGAGCTCACGAACAGAATTTATTCAATAATACGAAGACTGAAAATTTCAATTCAATATTCATTAGTTAATAATAATTAGTTGTGACTCATTGCTGGCTAATATTCAAATTGATTTTCACTATAGACTACACTTTTTTCCTAATTCATTATTTCATCCATGAATTCAATGAAAAATGCTTTTGCACTGCATTTGATGTCTTTCACAGAGAAGTGTTAATCAAATTTTTCAAACAATTACTTCATTCACATATAGGAGTAATTAAAACTCTCTTCTATAGTGGGAATTCTTTTGTTATAAAAGCCCATCGATATGAGATATATCTGCCCTCTTATACACTAAAAAATGCTTTTATCTCTCAATTAATTGTCGGCACAGAAAACAATTACTGCTATAAAAACTCATATAAAAAGCAATAGAAATATAGAGGAAAATGAATAGAAAATAAGTTAGGATTAGGTTTAATGAGCGCCGGTATTAGTCAGTCACGTATTTTGATTGCGATCACGTCTACAACTGTTATGGATAGGCTCTGGTCTACACCACTCCATTCACTCCACCTAATGATGATTTGATTTCATGCAACTGACACACCAATAGAGACACTATTCTGGGCTCAGGTCAGAGAAGAACTTCACTATTTCCAAAACAGTCAGTCCTGAGAGTAATTATAATTGGTTTTGCTTATGGTTAGCACCACTATTGGATTATAACCTGGACATATTACTGTCACTAGTGGTCCTCCACAACATATACCTCAGGAATAGACATTACATCATAAGATAATATTCAAAATTAGGATCTAATTCGCGATTCGTGACAATTAGCTGAAGAAAAATTGTCGAAAAACTCAGGAGAGAGAGAGAGAGAGAGAGAGAGAGAGAGAGAGAGAGAGAGAGAGCCGTTGATGGCTTTAATGTGTTATGGTTTGGATCAATGAATACTTTGGGTTATATCCATTTGTTTTTAATACAACAATTTGTTGGCCGAAGAACTTTATGTCTATCCCTTCTCTTCTTCCTTAATGATTAAAATCCGGTTTCATTTGAAAATATATTTTTTTTTGCTTCAATTATATCTTTTTCACGAAATTACAGTATTTTTCTGTAGACATAAGTGTTTTGCGGAAAAGTATTATTTAAGGGAACGACTCGTGAAAGCAATTCTGTTTTTCATAATATTCTTGCAAATTACTGAATATAATAATAATAATAATAAGAGGGGACAGACAGTCCCCATCATGTTTACGGAGTATTTTGTTCGTTAAATATTCATGGTTTTACACATGGTGTTTGATTGAATTTTAAATTTATTCTATGAAATCCAATTTCATTCTTGCAATTGAGAGAAAAATATCCTGAATAAATTAGATTTAAGTCTTGAATACTCTTTGAAGAAAATCTTTTATTTCTAACAAACTTATGACTGAATGCTATAATTGAGTGAATATTCTTCTGTTTTAATATTCTTCTCATAATTTTGTAGTAAATGAGAAAACTTTTGATTTGATTTTGAGATGGATTAAAATTATTCATAAAAATAACGAATTCGTTGCCAATGAATGAAAATCATTACAATATTTTTTCTCATTTTTAAAACGCCTTAATTGGTAACTATTTTTCTGCTTATGTGTCGGCTTTTCATTTGATTGTCGACCCATCCATTGATTTGCATAATAAATTCTGGTTTTAAATAAGAAGAAGAATATCAAGAATAAACTAATTTCCATCGATATGTATAAATATCCTGGAATAAATTTAAGGACTTTAAATTAGTATTTGAATACTTTCTATTCGAAAAAGCTTTTCAGTTTAGTTTCTTGGTGGTTTTGATAAGAAAATTCTTTTAAACTTAGCTAAATTAGACTAATTAAGCGACCTTGCTCATTCCTGACTAATACATATTTGGCTGACTTGTAGTAAAAGTTTTATTAATAAAATTTATTATTCATCGCATATAATCACAATTTATGTACAAAAATATTATAAGTATTTGCGATTCCATCGGATTTACAGCGATTTAGAGTTGAGTGACAGCTTTAATAGTCTCTAATATTGTCCTTGCTAATTATTATCTCTCTTCTATAGAATGTATAAAATTGAATTTTCAATTATAACTCAAGTTAGTACTATTTTTGGATTTTAATCTATTTTTGAGCAAAAATTTGAACAAGCTGCCAATGAATATTTTAAGCTAGGTAATTAGACTCTAAGCCTTTTATATTGACTTAACAATGAAATTTGGCAAGATTAAAATTATAAATACAAAAAAAATAATTGATGGAAAACTTGATTAGACAGAAATGGGAATACCTCTCCCACAGGAGACGGCGGTCCACCACATCTGCGCTCATTTTTCATAATTATTCAAATTTTTCATAACTCAGTTTAGTTTTCAATTCACTCTCTAATATCAAAATTCATTTCATTTTTTGCTAATTTTTAGGTTAAATGAGTAAACCATTAGAAATCAAATGTGGGAAAGCCATCAAAACACCGGCTATTGTCGTCCAAATCTGTGTTAATTATTGAGTTTATTAACGCAAAAAATTATTTATCAATACCAGGAAATAAAAAATTGTCTTCCAGTGGAGGCTCATATTTATCACGTATTTTCAATTAAAGAGTTTACAGTCTATTAGACACTGACTTTCAATCCGACACTAATTTCTTTTTTCTGTATTGCAATTCATTGCAAGTAATGAATCGAATGATCAGAATTAGAGGTCCGGTAATTAAAAATCGATTCAAACAGGAATCACATCTTAATTGAAATGTTTGTAAACTTGTCTTTGAAATACTGGACTCTGAAAGTCAATAACAAATCTCTTTGAAAGACAAATACGTTTTTTTGGTTGAGAGAGAGAGAGAGAGAGAGAGAGAGAGAGAGAGAGAGCTGTTTATTAAATTAGGGTCCGATATAATCATTACACTGGTATTGAAGAGATTGAAAATTCAATAAAAGAGCACTTTTTTAGGAAAGCAATTCATTCCCAACTATTTATTATTGCATTAGTTCTGAGTCTAAAAACATGAGAAGCAGTTTCTGAGATACGTTAGAAAATTGTCTGAAAATTTTAAGGGAATGCCTCGAATTGTTTGATTTGGTATCACTTCTTCTCACTTTTGAAGACATAGGTATAGTGTAAGAAAGTGAGAGAACAGTGGGTAAGAGCTATAAAATATTCTCTTCACATATACATCAATACCTAATAAAATGCCTACAATTGGAGCCGACTTTAAAATTGAGTTTTATTCTCAATATTTCTTTATCTGGAAGACATAATTCTATCAAACGACCGGTCCTTTGCCTGGCGCTCATACATACAATACTAGAGATGAACACTCAGAATAGGAATCATTTGCAGTCAATCTTTCAATTCTATCGCAATTCAAGCATTTATTCAAAAGGCAATAATATTTCCCCTCAAAAAAGTACTATAAATATATAAATAGAGAGAAATTTCAATAGAATTTTGAAAAACCAAAATTTCAAACAATATTTTCCACATCTCTTCACTTAAACACAAATAGGAATTCCTCTTCAACTGTATAGACGTCCTCAACGACAGGCATATCTCACCTATACTGCTGTCAGCTCACATTTTTCATGCAATTTTATAGCTGTGGCACACACTTAGCCCCAGGAAATTCTCTTTATTCTTGGCATAAGTTAATAAATGATGGAATAATTTGTGCGATAAAACAATTTTTATATTTCGATTGCATGTGAATATCCCCTAAACAACTGGTGCTATAATACTATAAAAAGTTGTTCCATTGGCACCACTGGTGATGCCTATGGATTATATTCGTTGCTGTTTTTATACTCGACGTCTGGCTCTGACTCGCCTTTTTAGACCTGTGCGACGTAAAGCCAGTGCCGTTTATACCCTGACGGATAAGTTGGCTGTCAGTCTCAGCCAAAACCAATACTCGATTTGTATTTAGTCTATTGCCTCAAATGAATTACACTCCAAGAGGAAGAGCCGGCACTCAATTTGCTTCACATAAGAGAAGATTCAATTTTTTCGCTCTTTTATACTGAAATACAGTCTATTCTCATAAATCCATTGCAAGATTCAAAAGTCAATATAAATTCTAATCAAAAAAATTCAATTCAATACACTTTGGAATTAAATCTATCATAAAATTGGTTCAGAAAATTGTGAAATCATTTAATATATTATTTATTTTTCTAAAAATTGGGTTTAAAATCGAAAAATATGTCAGAATTTTAATGATTTAATCTAAACCTGGAAAACAAAATCAAGAGAAATGCAATCAAACTCAATGACTGACTTAAATACTTAATTTAATGGATAATTAGGAGAAGAAAAATAAGAATAAATACCCAGCAACAAAAAAATATTGTCATTAAAAGTGGATATTATTCACAAAATGAGTACTCAATTGAGAGAATAGTTTTTATAGAAAATAAAAATTTATTGATATATAAGAGACTGAAAAATACTATTTGCGTGACTTTCAAACATATTTCTCAAATAAAAATATAACAAATCATTGGGCGATAAAAAGTTATAATAAAAACTAAGAACAAATATTTTACTTCTCATAGAAATGAAATAAAGTGAAAATTTCACGAATCAATAATTTTCAATTGGAGACAGGCCTTTCTCGATAACGAATTCTCTTTCAAATACAGTAATTCATTACTTATTTTTCATTTTATATACAAAATTGAAGCTAAACTTTAATACAATTCCTGTATTTGAGAGGAAGAGCCCAAAGTTTATACTTTTATTTAATAAATAATGAAAATCAATGGCTTGAATTTTGAGCTGTATTTCATGCAATTTTGAATAACCAGGTTAGAAATTTATTATATACAGCATATAAAATATTTTCAGCCATAACCATATAAATTCAAACTGTTCTGAAACACTTTTATCTGTATTTGTGACGAAAAGCTTATCATTTATCATATTTATGGCAATCGTTTAAAGGATATTAGCCGTCGTTGACTCCACTCATGTATTGAATTACAACTGAGTTATGCATTAATCTCAAGAACTCATCCATTCTTAAGATATCAATAATTCATTGAAAGATAATCGTAACCCAATTCTAATATCAATTCTGTCCAAAGAATTGTTTATCGCAATGAAATGTATTTCAGAATTTGACTAGTTCATATTCTAGCTTATAAACATATTATTTAACAAAATAAATAAAATTTTCTTGGTAAATTTTTGCATTCATGTAATTGAATAAAATTAAATTAAGTAATTATTTTACAATTAGGCGGAAGTCTGAAAACTTGATAATAAATTTCAAAATATTAATGACTTTATTCAGTTAGGCATTTAAATAAATAAGCTAGAGTAATTTCACTTATAAAATAATTAAGTTTGATCTTTCACAAACACTCGCTTGTTTTGATTTTATACTGGATGAAATTTTTATTTTGAAAAAATCAAATTAAAACTTTTTTTTATAGTTTGAGATTTTATTGAATTTGTTGGAAGGCTTTCCTATCCTAACCTTTTGAGACACAAGGGATTCATTAAAAAGTTGTCAGCAAAATAGCGCAAATTGTCGGCTCTGTTCTGCTCGCGGCTGATAACTGACCGAATAAACAGCGTTAACACTGATTCTGTGCTCAGCTCTGCTTTTTTGTGTCATATTTTTCTAAAAGGCGTTTATTCTTCAAAAGTCATTTTGAAAACTTATGACAACTCATTGGAACCGATTGAAAGTCCAGTAAAACTCAATGACTGGAAGGCATTCCAACCGAGAGAAAAATGTTTCGGAATTTTGTGAACACAAGAGTTAATCAATTTTTCTATATTTCTAACTCATTGGAGAAAATTCCGGACACAATGCAACTGATGTGAAGTCATTTGTCAATTAATTGATTGATTAATGCACTTTTCAACTCCTATTTTACTCAGTCTGGGCTCAGGTCTGGCATTGAATGCGAGAGAGAGAGAGAGAGAGAGAGAGAGAGAGAGAGAGAGAGAGAGAGAGAGAGAGAGATTAGGAAATTGTTTGAAAAATAATGAAATGAAAAAAAAATTTTGATTAATGATGTGCTCAAAGACTTGAAAACTAACAGAAATCGGAAGATTAATACCGAAGTGTTGACCCCTTTGTGGCGAAAATTAAAAGAAAAATTTTCTAATTAACTTGTAAAGTTTTGACAAAAGTCATAATTCATATTCATTTGTGGAAAACATTTGGAAAAATCAATTGTTATTCTGTGCGCTAAACAAAGACTTTATTTGAGATGAAGTTTCCCTTAAGTAATGAAATTTATTGGTCCGTAAAATCAATTAATTTATTTCACAAACTATCAGAGATGTCTTCAAAAACAATACTTGCGATTCATTCTGTGCTCTTCCAGTCTTATAACTGAGCATTGATTGGGATTTGTTTGTTCTATACTTTCATTAGCTTTGAGTTCAAAAACTAAAACCACAACAGAAGGGCTCAAATACTGAATTCACTTTCAAAATTATGAGACCAGGGTTGTCTAAGCTTACCCAAATCACAATGAAATAGTCTTTCTAACTTTTAATGGGTCAAGCTCAATATCATACTCATGAAAATTGACATAAAGTGATGAAAATTATCGAGGTTCTATCTATACATTAAACTTCTTTTTAATTTTAGAACAAGATAATGCAGAAAATATCCAAGAGCATTTCTACCCCATGTTTAAAAACTTGGCCATCTCTGAGAACTCTTAACGAGTGATTCAATGGTTTTGTTTTATAGATATTTTATTTGATATATTTTGAAAATGACCCCAATTTTTGCTTCAATTACTCAATATATCGAAAGAAATCCTTTCATTAAATAAATTCCCAAAAACAGGGAATCCTTTCAAAACAGAAACAACTAAAAGCGGTTAATAGATCAATGATAAATGAGCAAGGATAAAGACAGGCTTAAAATAGTAGTAAACAATGATAAACTGGTATAATTTTCACTTCTAATAGAGAGATCGAAACTTAACAAGATAAAACAATGCTTTGAAAATAAAATTTATACGAAAATCAACCTGCTAATTTGATTATTTTCAACTTATTAAGATTAAATGTTTTGCTTTGAAAACTAAATTAATTGATAAACAAATTAAAGCAATTAATAAAACACAATAAAAAGTAATCTAAAGAAACGACTTCTTTAGTATTCATGTTATTTGACTATACTTTTGATACAATGTTTGGTTTAGACATAAAAACAGAACAGAATAATAGAAAAACCGCACAAATTGTTTAATAATAAATTAAATGTTTGTTTTGTTGAGCCTTTCATTTGATTGCTTTATATTTAGATATTATTTTGTATTTTCCTAAAAGAGTCGCTGAAAAACTCAATCCATTTGATCGATGCGTTGAGTCTTCTTTAGAGACTGTTTTAATAAACTCTTTATATGCAAAGTATTTTTATCGATAAAATATTCCATCAAGTTTTGTCTTCGACCAAATTTCGCTCAGAATAGGATCACAAGAAAAGACTGTTCATATTTGATACCAGAGATGGATAAAAGACAGTATTTGGGAGTCTTTGGGATAAATGTTTTCAAAAACCAGTGAATATTCTGTTAAACTCGGGTTCAAATAATTCCATAATATTTTAAATTCGATTTTAGTCAGACATTAGGCTAAATTATCCAGGTTTTGCTAAATTTTGTTATAAACCCTGGAGGCTAACCCTTTTTCATCCCTGGTTTGTGAGAGGAGTCAACACCGGTTTGTATTATCAAAATTCATCAGTAATTCTGTCAATATTTTGAGTCTTATATACATTATATGCAAATATAATTTCAATACAATTCTCAGCGGTTTTTCTGGTGTTCTCTCCGTTGCGTTCGAAACGCGTTTGAAATTACAATAAATTATAATATTCTTTACGAATAATAACATAACAATAGTAATGAATGATTCATAAAAGGGGTCCATATTTTTGCCAATCATTAACTTTTCAGTGCATTTGTTCTCTAATTTTAGTGCCAAATGTGTCACAAATTATCAATAATTTTAATGAATCTGAAACCCGAAAACCAAAAGTTCAGTGTTTTATTGGCACAGAATATTCAGCAAACCTTTTCTGATTACTATGAACGCCGCAAAAACACTAGTTTTCATTAGTAATCATGGGCTGTGCTCTAAGCCCTAACAGTCTGGCTCTTGGACTTTAGAGGCGGAAAGAATATTCTCTTAGGTATAGCCACAGACAGAATAATTTTGTACCTCTCAATTATATACCAAGTATAAATTAAACATTTTACTTTTATAGGACTTTGCCAAGAACAATTAAAGCTTACATTAATGAGAGAGAATTTAGTCTTAAACCCGAAGATCTTAGAAAGGATTAACTTGGAACAGGCACATCCTGGCTATTCCACTAATCTAAGAGATGTTGCGATTCTCATGCATTTGTGGCCTTAATTTTGGAGAACAACTGCTTTAATAATACAGTAATACTAATACCCGGAGTGAATGTATAGTTAAGATGCCTTTAAGGATAATTGAGGAGCGAAACAGATGTTACTCCTCTCTACTCCTCTCTACTCCTTTCCTATTTTCTTTGCAAAACCTCTTCCAATACAGACAAATAACAGTTAAATCTCCTCTTTTTCGACGCCTTAATTAAAATCAATTTGAATTTATTCCGTAATTTAGTGCTTAATAAACCATTTTATTCGATTGTAATCTTGATCATTCACTCAGTTGGTTCAATTCATGTCCATATTTTCATTTTTTTTTCTAATCAAATTATTTAATGTTTTTAAGCGAGAATTTAATTCACTTCTGATTTAATGTCGGATCAGATATTCATTGTATAGAAAAGCGTGAATTGTCTGTTGATAAGCCTGAAGGAGTTGGCCATCAATTACAAGGCACAGCATTATTCGGATTCACTTAACATTTACATATGCTGTGCTCTGGTCTCGAATGGATGTTCACATTCGAGCCGATAGGCTGTGCAATGAATTTAATCTGAAAGACAGTTATATTTTTCATTATAATATAAGTTTTAATTAATTTCTCGTATGAATAATAAGTTGCAATCAATTTTTCATGCGATTAATCTATGGAAAAACAAACAAGAACCGAATAAAATTGAATATTTTCCCATTAATGCGACGAAAATTCAAATAACAAGAATAGTTTGGTTAGATTTGCGAAATTTTAGATAATTTAATTGAATGTCTGAATGTTTTGCCGCTTCAGATGAAAAGTTGATTCAATTTAATTGTCTTAACGACTGATTTGGTGTCGATTTGATGACATAGAGTATAAAACCCAATAAAAATAGTACAGAATAGCACAGAATAACAGTTGTGTTTTTCTGCTGACAGTCGTGTTTCAGTGATCCTAACCGGCGCTCAATTATGTCATAGACTTTCGATTGATGGGAGAAATAAAGTCGAGGATTAAATACAGACTAAAGATATAAATGTTTAGATCCAAATACAGTACTCAATGTGAGACACAATACCGAGAAAACAGACAGACATGTGCTCTGAGGAGAAAGAAAATTGAATCTCCAAAGGCTTAGGGGCTCTCATATCGGGCTTTCCTTCTCTTGTTTTTCACAAACGGTTTATAATTGATTTGTATTAAGAGATACCAATCGCGGGATTCTCTCAAAAGCTATCAACAAATCAAAAGCTTTTATCCCAAAAAAGATCTTAAAATAGAAATCAAAAGTTGCGTCGATTGGTGTTTAAGAAAGTTTTATAATCCAAGAAATAAAGTGAAATCTGTTAGAAAACTACCAAGCTACACTACCAAAAATTGTTGCACTCAGCAAATATTCTAATCCTCCTGTTTTCTGAGACATTTTCATTGAGCTGAACAAATCACCAAGCAAAAAAACCATCACAAATGATAACTCATGAGATAGAAAATGTGTTTTATTGTCTTTTATCTACCTGGGTGAAGAGCCCATTAAACACCAGGCACTTTCAATTATGTTAAAGGTTAATAATGTTTTGTTGCCAAATGATTATAATAAGAGCCGATATTTTACCCAGCAGGAATGATCAGGGTAATCATAAAACCTATAATAACCTCTTAGGTTTCTATGTGTACCAAATTTATCCATGAATTTCAAGAAACACTTAGTTTTTCCTTCAATTTATACACTGTTTTACCGGTCATTTCTATCTAGATATGAAAGATGAGGTATAATATGGAAAGCCCTGCACACCACTGATTTGAAGGCATTCGGCAAATGATATAATTATGTTAATAGCGTTTGAAAACATAATTTTATTTTTTTCATTACTTATTTGGCAATAAAAATGGAGTAAAACTTTTGTTGTGTTGCTTAACATAAATATCACTCTTTTATATCATTAAATAATTAAGTTTATTAATAATTCAGAGCTACTGTTAAGCCAGTGCTCTCATCAGTGAACCCACTCCTAGCTTTCAGAAAACCTCTTAATGAATGCCTCCGATATTCGGCTCTAATTCGCCAGAAATAATAGGAATCGCTTTCATTCTGATTCTTATAATACCTTCTCATAAAATTTAGAGTAAATTCTTGTCTATCAGTGGCTCTAACCTAATGTCGGGTTTAATGTCAGACAATATTATCATTGATTTAAGTAATACTTAACCCCATTATTGGTATGAAATTCCTTTGTTTGTCTCAATCATCAGATGTTATGTTCAAATCTTTTCACGAAATTCTAGCATAGAATTAGTCAATAGGGAAGTATCTCATTGAATATTTCATGAATTTCAACAAAATACAAGATATTTTCTCAAAAATTTTCAATTACATCCAGGTTTTCAGCCAAAGATAAGAATTTTTCAATATTAAGAATATTTTTTACAGAAAATACAATTTATTTTAAGCGAATTTCGCGTTTATATCAGCAAAAGATAAATTTGGATACAGTTTTGCGACACATATTGCAAAGGATTTATAAATAAGTTTCCCCTCTTTTCAGTCGAAGTCCTATAAAAATACTTTTGGTGTTTTTATATATATTCGGTTAAAAATATTTCTGAACGATTGACCACAAAAATTGGGAAAAATCTATCGGACTATTGATAACATTACACATAAAATAACAAATTGTGGGGAAAATAATATAAGACATAAGAGAAATGCGAATCAGAAGAGGAATATCGCGAATAAAGATGTGATGCCTTTGGAATCGATAGATAAGCGAAAATATACGGCAAAAAACGCTAACAAATCAAACTTTGGATTGAATTGATTTTCTTTATTATTCGTATTCGAGCACATCTCAGTTTCTCTCTCTTTCTTATCCTTCTCTTTCCTCTCCTCTAAGACTCTGCACTAAACTCATAATAAAATTTATAAATCGAAAATATTGGACGAAATATAAATGACTCAGACTTTTATTGATATATTTATAGCCATATCTCTATATATTTTGTGGAATTCCTCATTTCGTATAATATATTCTCATTTCAATTTTGAGAGCAATTTGTAACTCTGAGAAATTCCCAGTTAAGTAATAACTCTCGACTTCCAACATATTTGAGAGACTGAGTCCCAAACCCAAAACCAGTGCCAATAAAGGGAACAATTTTTGTCAACATTTGTTTAGATTTGTTCACAACTCCCACTACTGATTGAACCTCTCATTTGTGATACGATTCCTATTTATTTATCGACAAAACAATATATAAATAGAAAGAGAAATAAAAATAAGAAAAAGTTTTGTGTTTTGTTTGAAACTAAATTTCGTTTCAATCGAAGCCAAAACTGATTTATTGTTTTCACAGAAATCCATTAGTTTTCTCATTAGACCAGAATATTCTTGTTATGACTCCACCAGAAATATGACCAAAAACTCTGTAAATCCATTAAAAGTTTGAATCAAAATTTCAAAAACAAATCTAGAACTCAACCCCAATGAGCTGAGCCGAGCACTGCCTAAAATAGTTGTTAACTCCTTCAGGCAAATGACTAATGACTCAAATGGACATCAGTTTCAAACACAGACACTATTTGTTCATTAGATTTATTCAAATCAAAAGTTAATACAGAATTTGAATTCTAATTATTTTCAATTTGGGTTTCGGATAATATTCTGTGCAAATGTCAGCTCATAATTGAAAGCTTTTGAGGCGTTTTTATTCAATGATTCTTAGATTTTGACCAAATTTTATGACTTATTCTTCAAAAACACAACTGAAGTGTATATTGAATGCAATGAAAGGCAAACATCTATTTTGAAAATGCAATTCACAAACAAAATGATGAATAGTTTTGAATAAAATCTTGAAAACTCACAGAAAATACGATAAAATTGAAGTGTTTTTCACTCTTTTATATTGTTTCGAATGAAGAATTGTTTTGTCTCTCAAACCAATATATTCGAGTTATAAATCAAAGTTAATGCTGACCTCAAACAAAAATTTATACAGTGGTGGGCAAAAATGTTCATGGTTAACTATTTTTGAAGATTAGCAGGAAATGGAATATTTGTTGGAAATAAAATTGGGATTGTCTTATGCGGGCCATCCCTGCCATTCCATGCCAGCCCTCTGCCAATAATATTATGAGTCTTCAATCATTAGAAGCAAATCAAACTTCAATTAGTGATGAGTTCAGTGCCTAAAACTCCATTACTAATGACTTCCTCCAAGTTTTTTGCTATAGACATGTGATGAGAGAACATTTTAAAATAAACTTTGCATGATAACAAACTTTGTTTATCGAACGCCATAATTAAAAAGGAGCTCATAATCGAGTAATTCAGTGGTGCCGGTGGCCCTACCAGTGCTGAGCACCGGCACTCGTGATCGTTAAACATTAAACTTTTGCCTCAAAAAGATAGGCAACAAAAATATTAAATATGTTTTTCTAACATAAGAGTGAAGTTTCTCTTCAAAAAACTTGTCGTTCGATTCCTAAGTATAAAAATGTTTGAGTAAAACCCATGGTTGGCATCTGTTCTCTCCCACAATACTTATCATAATTATTGTATTTCTTTTTATTTGCTCTCTCTCTCTCTCTCTCTCTCTCTCTCTCTCTCTCTCTCTCTCTCTCTCTCTCTCTCCTCCATTCTGTGCTTTACTTTTGTTTTTTTTCTCAATCATGAAATTTCAGTATAAATACTATAAAATTACCGCAAAATAAACACAATTTTATAAACGAAAACTATAATAACAGACAGAAAATTAGCCAAAAAAACACGAAATTTATATTTAATTAGATTTTAAGCAATACTTTTGTGATTAAAATTTCATTTGAATCCATAAATATTCGTGAGTTCACCAAATTTTATCTTCAAATCTACTGAACCCACACTTATAGACATGGAATACACAAATCATTAATGTTCTCTCAACTAAGGTAATTGAGCTCATTATCAGCTAATAAAAGCAAAGTTTTAACAAATCAGCAAGACAAAATGAACTCAGACTCGAAAACATCCAGAAATAGATGTAATGGGTAAACTAATAATAGCAAGGCAAGTTTTTACTTCTATCGCAATTTTCACAAAACAATAAAAATTTATTGAAATAATAATATTTGGGAATCAGATGAAAATGATGTCCACAATGGGTATAATTAGGGAACAAAATCGCATTTAATATTCAAATTAATCGAAAGCCAGAAAATATTCTTCACTTCGATGTGTCATAAGAAGAATAATCAGAGCTTTTATTTGCCATTTAATGACATTTAAATTCAAAGACACATAACATTAGCCACTAATTAGTGGATATTATTAACATTTAATGTTAATTATCAGAAAGCAATTCAACTAAACTCAAAGTTAATTCAACTTTAATTATATTAATTATAATCGTTTCCTAACAAAACGATTTCGCTCATCAAATACATATTCATAGCGGAAAAGTAATTCTCAATTCTTATGTATTTTTGAATAATAATAAATTAGGTCTTTCTTTGACGCCAATGAAAGTAATATAAAATATTATGAAATTTTCTAATGTTTTTGTTTAAAATATATTCTCAATTAGTTTTGTCTAAATTTATTAGTTTTTCCAAAATTATTATTCTTTTATATCATTTTCTTTGCTTTTTAATGGTTTTTGCAATATTTCACTCAATTTATATATTAAACTTCAAATGAATAGTTGGTTGATCAGGGATGGTCAGGGTGAAATATGTGTCTACTCATGGATTAATGTGCCCAGAACCAAAACAAATAATGAATTTTGTCATCTGTGGGTGGATAATTTAAACAGAAAGGTTAGAAATATCTCTAGGTCATTTTTAGAGATATCAATATTACTAATTTTTGAATCGAACGTCCCTGGTGTTTGTTTTGCGTTAGAAATGTTAGAAATTTTAAAAATACATTTTGTTTTATGAGAGCCCCTCTTCTCTGTCATTCATTTTTGAAGACTATTTGTTGGAGAGGAGGGAACAGACACTAAGTGAAAGGGGAACCCAATACTAAATACATTTTTTCAGTCCATAACCAAACTTAAAGGTATAGAAAAATGAAATTATTCACAAAAAGTATTTGCATCAGAATAACAAAGTTTTTGAATATTTAATGATTGAATGCTGTCTTCAATGCTTCAAAAATAACTGAATTTAAAGAGAAAGACAAAAAACGACTTATTTTTTGATCTAAAAGACCAAAATTTGCGTAAATTTCCTCAACTTTTTGCGACTCAGGATTGGAAAGAGTTAACGAGTCAGGTCAATCCATCATTTCTTCCTCAAACATACCGGAAAAATTATCAAGGCTAGACCTTGCTCATCCCAGTTTCCAGGTTTGATATATTTGAAAGTTTTAAAATTATTTGAATAAATGCTTAAATTTTTGTCTGAATTGTTTTATTTGTGAAAACCCAGGAATAAAATCCCGTCTAATGTACTTTCGAGTCACGACTTCCTCAGACAAAGACTTCTTTGGAAGTACTGATCATAAAAAATCAGTTAAACAAATAGTGAGTCAAACAGTGGCTCTCCTTTCCTATTGTCTGAGAAACCGGTGAAGAACTCAGACAAACAAAGCCAACGGTTTTAACGGCCAATCATTAGACGGGATGTGTTTACACAGACACAGAGCCTAATGGCGGCTACAGTAGGACAGGAGCCTAAAAATTCAGTGAATTTAATATTCATAACGGGATTTCATATATAGAGGAAAATATATTTCTTTTCAAAACTGAGTTGAAATTCAAAATTTATCGATCGATGGATAAAGTGATTGCTTTTGGGTTTAAGTCTCAGACATCATAACAAAAAATAAGTGAATTTTATTCGAGAGCTTTGAGTAATTTTTTCAGCAATTTTTTCACAGATGAGATTTTCTCTAAAGAAAGGGAATCAATCATTTTCTTGAGTCAATGAAATGTGATAATTAACCAGCACACTTTTCAATAAAAATTCAATTTTCTTCAAATAAATTGGTTTCAATTTTGCGATTCAATGAACAAAGAATTTCAATAAATTATTGGAAATTATTTGAAAATTTGGTTCTTTTACTTTAAATTCAATCTTTGTTATTAACTTCTACAGCAATTCGAAAGTAAATAAAAGACTAAAGGTGATCTAGATCAATAAATTTTTGTTGTTGTACTGCTGATGAACTATTTGGTAAATAAATTGTGTAAATAATTAAATTAATTAGACAAGTTTCACCAGGATCGTCGATTGATGAGGTTCATAGCTTTAGAATCTTACAAAGGAATATATTTATTCGGAAACACCTTGGAAATTACTAATTCTATATTAATTCCTCTATAAGAATTGTTTTGCCGATTGTATGTCTATTCCCTTGTTTAATTTCTGACCAAACAGATTAATGTTAGTATAATCTGAAAGGAAAGTCTCATAAAACAAAGAACAAATGGCTGAAAATCAGGCATGGGCGAGGTCCGAGACCCTAGGGGGGGGGCCGTAGGAGGAGGCCGATTCGAGCTCTGGTCTAGGGGGGGCAAATCCCAGATTTTCGGCCTTAGGGGGGGGCCAAATAAAAAAGCCGTTTTTCGGCTAAATACGGTCATTTTCGGTCAAATTCGGGTTAAATCCGGTTTATTGGGGCCTAATTTAGTTCGAATCGTACTTAATTCGGTTAAAA
>JAQGBD010001067.1:0-19502 GCA_034698165.1 Punctoribates punctum | reverse complement strand
ATATCTCTCTCTCTCTCTCTCTCTCTCTCTCTCTCTCTCTCTCTCTCTCTCTCTTTCTTTCTTTCTCTCGTCTTTTGATGTTTTTCTGCATTTTTGAGTGAAATGCTATGAAATTGTCTGAAATTTATTCCATTAACCCTTAAATCTGTTTGCGATTCGATAAAAAGAAATAACATTTTTATTAAAGATTTTATTTAAGTCTCATTCAGAGCTTAAAAATATATATTTAAGTCATAATAATAAACTGTTTTTTCATCCGATTCGGAATCATATGAATATTTAAATGATTTACCCATCAGTGCCCTCACATCACAGGTTGACTCTATTATTATGCAATGGTATCGAAGGCTATCCTCTCTTCACGCTTTCGGAACCAAATCTTTTATTAAGAGGAATGCGAACCAAAAATTCACAATTATTTCGTTTGAATAAGTTTTCAAAAGGTTTTTCAATTCAAAAGTATTTCAAATTTTGATTAAATATTCAATTTTCATATTTGAATAGAGATTTTGTATGAAAATCAAGTTTATAATCAAATATTACGCTTAAGTCAAACCCAGAAATACTCGTCTTTTCCGAGTTATCTGAAAATTGAATTATTATTTTTCATTATTTAATGAGTTGTGAAAAGACTAAAATAGTTTTTTTCTGTGCGAATATATCTCTGAAAAAGCAAAACAAAAGTGCATTTGAAATGCTTTAATACTTTTTAACATTTGAGATGAGAGTCAAAGCGATTGTGAAAAAAGGTTTGAAAATGTTGTCTAAGAAAACAAAAATTCAAATACAAAGGAATTGCATTGAAATGCATTGAAAACGATTATCAACGCATTCGAAGCGCATTAAAAATACATTAAAGACACGAATCCTAGAATTTAATACATTTTTGATTATAGAAATGCGAATCAAATTATTCAAACAGATCTCTACTTTGCTATTCATTTCTCTACTTTTTCTATAAAAAAATAACTTAAATATTTGTGAATATGAAATCTCTTTTCCGTAAATAACTTTTTCTTAAAGCAAAAGTTGAAGACAGTGTCGAAAGTCTTCTCATTTGCAATAAATCTTTTCCACACATCCGTTGAATATATATTTTAAATTCAATTAATACCCGGAATATTGAAAAACAGTGTTTACGCGAACCAACTGTTGAACTGAAACAACAATTAAATGTTGACTTTTGTCTGATGGATGAGCGAATAATTTTTCAATTAATTAAATTAACTCAAAAGTCAAGAAATATTGGCTGAAAACTTCGCCCATTTCTCTCTGCCATCAATCAATTCGTGAAGAATCTGTAGAATCGGATTTTATGTAACTTTTTGCCCAAAAAAATAGTTTCATTATTTTAATTGGAAATTACAGACAAAAAACATGATTTAATCGGTAAGAGAAGAGAATTCTTAGTTTTGTTTGAGTCCATCAGATTTGAGCCGATCTTCAAACCCTTCCATTTAAGTCTCACAACATTTGTATTCAAAGGTTTTTGGTCTGAATTAATGATTTTGTTTTGAAACTCTTTTTATTGAGGTTTAACTTTTGGTATCAAATACCAGATTTTGTTATTTTAAAGCTCTGACTGCGAAACGATGTGCTCTTCAAGAGAGGACTGCATAATATTTCTGATTATTTGATCTATCATTGGATGCAGTCATCAATCACTTAATAATATGGTAACAAAACTCAGGACATGAGTTCAATCGCAAACATTAACCAAATTCTGTGTTCCATATAATAAGACTCTGACTAAGAATAGGAAATAATACCCAAAACTACATAATAATAGTCATATTTGTTAAATGAATGACTTCTCAAACATAATTTGATTATTACTTTCACAGAACTGACCATTAGTTTCGCACTTCATTTGTTATCAAATGAAAGCAAATTTGAAATTTTAATATCAACTTAATAGTAGAACTCATCGTGCAATCCGTCATTTCCTCAAAGCCTAAAAACGATAATATTATGTAACAAGGTTTAAGTAAAACCGATACCACTACATTTACAACCCTATCTATTGAATTTCGCGTAAATCTAGATTTTTTCCATTGATAATAAAGAATTATGTCTAGAAACTGAAAATTTGATCATAACTTGAATTTCAATTCTTCGCTGCTAATAAAGGATAATCATATTTCCCTGTTGAATCAAAACAAATTCCCCGTTACTAATAAAGAGGGTGGGGGGGTGGGTTGGTTGGTGGGTGGTGGTTTAGTTACCAATCTTATATACTACATTTTACATTCTGTAAATGCAGTGAAAAAACTGAATTCATTCAAACAAAACCATTTTTTATTCAAATTCAGACGAATTTCATTTCAATGTTCAGAGAGTTGTGTAAAAGTTTTGCGAAAATGTATTTTTATAATTATTATGGAGTTTTCCGATCCGTTTATTGCATGAGAATTCTGTCCAAAAATTTTAAATTTAATGTGAGTTTCAATCATGAAATTCATATTTTCATGAGATCTCGGATCCAATTCTTTGATTTATTAGCCAATTGTTGATTGATTTTTGTTATGATATTTGTTCTCCTTTTCCATTGCTTTTTATGAGCACTGATTTCGAGAGCGAATACATAATAGAAATCATAAAATAAATAATCCATTGGTTGCGTTAACACAGAGCTCAGAGATGCCGGTTCTCATGTCTTTCCCTTTTATTATTTCAAGCCTTTCTTCAAATTAAAAATTGCGATATAATAGAGCGGGTCCTCTATTTTCCACTGATTAAGGGCTTTGTTTTCACTGAGCAAACAATTACAAAATGTTTTATTAAAAGCGGTGGATCTTAATGTTTAATAAGTGGCGCAGTCTTCGTGAGTCTTAACCTCTAATAAGAAAAAAAACAATTTTATAGTGAATTGGTTTTGGATTTCATAGGCCTTCACTGCTATTAACCATAACTTATGGACCATAAGTAAAGGTTAATAGTCTCTCACAATAATAGTCGAAACTGTGTAACCTTTGAAATTTATTAACAAAGAATGATAATCACCAGCGATGGCAACGGATACTTTGGATCTACTTTCGAAAATATCTTAAGAGGTGGTATAGGAGGTATAGCCGGCAAAGATTTTGCGACCTTTTTTAGTGGAGAGCTTTCTTAAACTGTACACCAGGTCCTGTAGACACCTATCTGTCAATAGATCTGAACCGAGACCCTCCACAGACTCAGTATTTATCGAAAATGTGAAACTTTTGCGAAACCTTGCCATACCTAGTATGAATTTGACAGCTCTCAAGCGATAGGGTCCGCCACCGAAAATATTGGGGGGTATTTGGGTTAACCCATTTGACTGTCGCTGATTATCCCTTTTATTTATTGGATAATTTTTTCCGCTATTTTCTGATTATTTTTAAAGAAGTTCCTAATAGGGAAGGAATCCATCGGTTTTCCTAATTTACAATACATTTCCGGAAAATAACTCTCATTTCGAGAAATGTCTGAGAAATTTCTTATCAGTTATTTAAGAAAATAGTGAAAAATAGTGAAAATCTAACAAAAGTAGGCCTTTCCTCGCGCATCAAAAGTCATTAGAGTAGTGATTACCCTGATCAAATTACACCCCATTTACGATTTCACACAGAACTCAGTGTACCAGAAACGGGGTAATGAAATATTATTTATCAATTGATTTCTTTCGCGACTTTCATGAATAAATTGAATAAGCTTGGTTAAAAACAATACAGCTATATATTGCTACTATTTTAATTGAATTTAATTCAATATTTAATTAGGTTCTTCTTCTTATTTGAACTTGCTTCTTTGCTTAATTTATCAATTGTTGTATTGAATGATCAAAAATGTTTTAAAAATCATTTGTGAAAAATTTAACAATAATTGTGTCAATTGACCCTGCCTCTGTTGGTTTATGCCTGTATTGGTGGCCGGCCTTATCCTTTGAAGATTGAATGATTGTTGGCCTGACAAATGAGCTACCACATCCAATAAATTACACGGATTAGTATTAAAATATTTTTTTATATTAAACAATAAAAAGCATTTGTGAAGAAATGGAGTGAAAGCCGTTTGACTTAAAGCAACATTAGTTGACTGATCTGAGCACTGGTGGAACCCACAGAACCCACAGAACCCACACATAAACTTAATTTCAACTTCAAATTGAACTTCAACTTCAAACTTCATTTCTTAGTTCTTCTTATGTAGAAGTAATGGTCTGAATGTGAAGAGTCTATGCATTGCTGGTGAGACTGGTATCGAGTCTATGCATTCGTAGACCAAATGTGTACTCTCTTACCAAATCATTAGCTCATCACTAGAATCGCCAAAACCGGCTCTTTCGGGCCTTTCTAATGGTGCAAGAATATATAACGTATGACAATCAGAGAACCACAATCTGTTTTACAAATACATTTTAGGCTCTTTTTTAAGCGTTACATATTCTAGACCCTTTAGAAAGGGCCAAGCTAGTTTTGGGCACTTGTGTTAGTACACCTGCAGCAGCTGTACTCATGAGTTGTTGTCGTAAAAAATAGTCAAAACTAAGAGAAAGGCGTTCTTAAGGGGACTGACGGCGCAGATGCACTCAAACCATAATTATCCAGAAAATAGTTTTGTGCAGATATTTGGCCACAAGTTTGCCAGAGTTTGGCCAAAGTTTGCCATCAGTGAAGTTCACTAAATATTTCGCTGATATGACTATCACTTCAATTATGTTATAAACAATTCTTTGAATTCTCTCAAAATATAGTTTTGTTTTAGTTTTTTATTTATTTCAAACATTTTTCAATTGAAGTTCATTTGTAATGGAAGACAAAGACAAAACATTTTGTTTAAATTATTCTTCAAAACTATTGATCTTCATTCTGGTCGTTATCTTTTGGCCAATTCACGTCTCAGCCCAACAAACAAAATGTAAGTTTTCTCTACACTAATGTCACATATTTTTTCCATGAAATCAGTAATCACTTTAATCGATGACAATCGAAAAATCCTCAGCACTTCTATTCAGTTTTTGTGCTGGTGATATATGTTTCTCACCCATCATCATCTATGGAGCCATAATAGTGGCCACAATTGCCCAGATCTCGATTTGTGGTCTTTGCATTTGGGTTATGATCTACTCTCGCAAACGAAGACATCAGCGCTTAAAGTCACCGTTTATGGAGCCAATGGAGCCGCCGAGTCGTACATCCATTCCTTCAAAGACCGGGTACTATGAGTACTGAGACCACAATCTCATAGCCTTTATCGCGAAAGAGCACATCATTCTCCACATCTTCACTAATAGTAAATCTGTTGCTAATTCTGTTGGGATTCTCTCATAACTCTCACACTTCTGGTTATATTTGAAACGATAGGAACGACTGATAAATAATTTAGAGAATAGTTTAGATCTTAACGAGTTGTTAAGGAACGGGAACTTCTTGTATGCCTTGTATTGAGTTTTGTATTTTTAATTAATAAAATTTATAACATTTTTATCCCACAAATTGCTGTACAAATCATTTTTTGAAACCAATTTTCAAATAAAGAAAATTATTAATTGGAAAAAATTCAATCATTTTTTTTAAAATTATTCTCTCTCTTTGTCTTTCTCTGTCTCTGACTGTCCCTCATCTTTAATTCATCATTGAGTGGAGAAATAAGTGATTGAAAATTGGTTTTAAATAATTATTTGTTCAGAAATCTAAAGCATAAAAATATTATAAATTTGATTAATTAAAAGACGACACAAACAATAGGTTATGGTTCTTAACAACTCGTTTGGCTGTAAACTAGCGATTGTCGCCAATATTATAGTCCCATTGATGTTGCGGAGAAACATATATGACCAAGACAAAAATTGAATACAAACACTCAAAATATTTCGATTGTCATCGACTAAAGTCATTTGATTTCATGGAAAATATCTGACATAAGTATAGAAAAACAAATGTATTGATAATTGACCTTGGCAATTCAAATAACTTGTTACTGGAAGACAGTGGACTAATTGATTAAATTTGAACTAGTTTGTTCGGATGGTGTGCCCACATTTGAGCTGATGGTCGGACATGAGTTGAAAACTAAGTCATATATCCTGAGCAACATCTCAACTGTCCATCTCTCGGATTGCCTCAACTGGTGTCTGGGGAACGACACGTGCAGATCAGTCAACTTTGAGACCGGGTTATGCATATTAATGAGTACTTCAGCCGTACTGAAGACCGACGCTCTTAAACGGTCACAGTTTCCAGTCTTGAAGTTTTTCGCCCAAAAGCTGTGCCTCTCAGGTAAGGATCAGAATAATTACTCAGAAAAACAAATAAAGGTTTGAATAAATGAATTCATTTATTTTGATGAATAACAGCGACTATTAACTGATTGAACCAAAGACTGAATGCTATTAAACCAATTAATTTGCTTTTTTAAGATTTTTGTATAAATCATATGATTTTATCTAAAAGTTTTCAATTAAAGTCAGTCTGAGCTCAACTCTGAATTAATTGGATCGGAATATAAAGGAAAGGTTTTTGCATTTAATTACTAATTAATAATTAGCTCTCAAATGGTTAATCATTAATGAATTAAATGATGTTTTCTTCGGAAACTTTTTTCTTCAGTTCGGATGTAAATTAGATTTAAACTAATAAACAATAACTTAGTTAATAATTAATCATTTGATGTCAAAAGCAATTGTTATTTGACACGAGATATACAATGTTTACATTTAATTATACCCGAAAGTGGTGTGAGTTTATCTCTGAGAGCGACCGGTCGTGGATGAGCTCAACTCTCGACAATAAAGTACTAAAATTTTGATACTTATTCTCAAACTGTTTGACATTCGAGTGAATTATTTTCCAAGATTTTTCACACTTTGTTTGAGTCGATCTTAACATTTATTCCGAACCAAAGATATTACCGAAAGATTTATGGCTGAGAAACACGCAGTGATTAATACATTGCCTTTCCTTTGATATATAGAGTTATTCGTTATTTTCCAACACTTTTCCACAATTTTAATCACAAAATATCACTTAAATGCTGTGCATATTCTGTGCCAAAGAGTTAAACTCCTCTTCGGGAGAATCCATCGGAACCTCTTTATCCAATGATTTATTTTTAGTGAATTTTTCCGCCGATTATCTCAATCTATGGACTGATTCTCTCGGAATAAATCAGAATTTCTTAGCTTTTAAATGAAAAAAAAAGTTCAAAATGCGATAACTATTTGCAGATATTATCGAAGCATTGATTCATTAGCCCAGGAATGACCAAGCTAGTTGTCGACAGGGAGGTCCTTTCCGGACATTTCATCAGGCTAAATTCAGTTTAAATCCCATTTTTCGGTTAAATTACCGAACTTCATCGGAAATATTTGATGGTGGGAAGTCTAGGGGGTTTTGAGGTGAGCCCTTTGGTGATCCCTGCATTAGACCATAATTTGCGGGTAATTTGTTTCACAAGTAATGGTTTTTGAATCTAATTTCTGTCCGAAAGTCATTTTTAGGGCAAAACAATGTCTAAGTGAGTGTATGAGAAACTTCCTGTTAAAAAATATTTAGTTCCAAACGCAGATTACTATAATTTGAAATGACCCTCACTCTGTTTCTTTCTGTCTGAGCGCTGGTATTCATTGTCTTTGTGGAGAGCATTAATCACTTAAGAAAATATTCGTACACTTCTTATACACTGTAATAATATTTAACATCGGATTCTGGTTTATAAGACTCTGAACGCATGGATTGCGTTGAACTTATTGTTATTACATAAGAGGACAGCCCATCTGATTGGGACCCATCTGACAGGTCCCTCACCAGACAGGGCTCATCATTTGATTTTACTTTTTCCATTTTCCACCGGCGGTGAAGTGGATCTCAATTGAATATTATTTCGTTTTTTATGACTGTCCTATCAACAGGACGTTTGATTGAAAAGACAGACAAACAATCGGCTGATTGATCAGGGAGAAAACAAATAAATTTCAGAATAAATGAATGCATTTGTTTTAATGAATAACAGCGACTATTAACTGATTGAACCAAAGACTGAATGCTATTAAACCAAATAATTTGCTTTTTTACGATTTCTGCATAAATCATATGATTTTATCTAAAACTTTTCAATTAAAGTCAGTCTGAGCTCAGCTCTGAATTAATTGATTCAATTAATCAGAATTATGTTAATCAGGAGAAGATAGGGGAGAGGTATAGAGTTATCCCTCACTAGAAATCAGTATTTAAAATAGGGTTATAGTGAATGTAGTGACAAAACAACACCAAAACAAGAAATAGATTAATGATTTGGTTTTGTTTGCGTTTATTAATCGAGTAATTTGTTTAATCCTTCAGATAAAAAGAAAGCCTGTGCTCAGGGATGGGCTTTCGAAACAGTCAAAGGATATGAACTGAAAAGAATGAGCAAAAAGAGCGTTAGAGTACAGACACGATCTGATTGTATGCAACTCTGCCTCCAAGAGCAACAGTTTGACTGTCGGTCCGCCAACTTTGACTCCGACATCAATATCTGTTGGCTTTCAGATATGGACAGACACACCATCAATAATAATGAAGACTCTAAGACACGAAACTTCGGCCCTTCATCTGGTTCTGTCGATTACATAGAGAACAACTGCATCTCAGGTCTGTCTCCCTTTTGGAGATGAATTTCCAATAAAAAAATGTATAATATTTTTGTTTCTTTCTTTCAATGACTTCAGAACCCAAAAAGTTTTGTGAATTCTCGCCATTGAATGGAAAAGTATTAAAAACTGCTGACTCGGTCTTTGAAAACATCCACTCAATTAAGGAATGCAAAGAGAAGTGTCTGAATAGTGGCTTCCGATGCCATTCATTTGACTTCAATGATAATATCTGCCGTTTGAGTCATTTGGATAAAAATTCTTTGACTCATATCGAGAGTCCATACCTGAAAGTGGTCGGAGCGACGACATATGAGCTGCTCATGTGTTACAATGGTATTCATCCCTGGAAAACATTTTTTCAATTCAAAGCAATTCTTTCTCTTTATTCAATATAATAGAAATGAATTACAGGTTTCGGATTCATTGTAACGCAAAAGAATCGGAAGAGTTTTCAAATTCAATTCAATTATATTTTTCTCTCTTTTTTGGTGAAGTCTTATCAGTCATTATAACCGTTAACTTTTGAAAAAAGAGAATTTGATTTCCTTTCTATTGAAAAATATAATCAAAACTAAATTTTTTCATTGAAGCTATGAAATGATATCTAAATTCAATGAAAATTTATAGAAAAGAACTTTTTCTTTGAACTCTGTCTTCTTCTTAAACTCAAAATATGAGCAAAAGGTACCACAAATTCCTAACAATTTGTCTTTTATTCAGTGACTGTCAGCTGTCGGCCCCGAGAGATGGTGGCCAGAGTGAGGACAAGTCGGCAGTTCAATGGAAAAATTTATGCCAAGAGCAAACCAAACAATTGCATTAATGACATAACCAATAGCCTGGAGTTTGATATTAAAATGCAATATAACAGTGAGGAGTGTGGTGTCAAACAGTCAAGTCCTGGACATTTCACTAATGACATTGTTATCCAACATCACGATATGGTAGTGACGACTAGAGATTTGGCTCTTGGCGTTTATTGCAAATTCGATCTCTACAACGATAGCATATCTTTTCTCGATCTCCAAATCGATGGGTAAGAGATATTCAACTGTTTGAAGTCGTTTCATATTTTCTTATATTAATATCGCGTTAAATACGGCTCTGAATATATAATTTAGTCAAATAATGATTAGGAAAGTCATCGCAAAGTATTTTATTTATTTTGCACTCATGTTTGTGACCTCTGCTGCCGACCAGTCGTTCAAAACTAATTTTACAGTCAAATGATTTTATCTATCAAATAGAGCTATCATTTTGCGATTTAAACTTATTTTAAACTTATATTTAATAATATCTAAAAGTAATTCGGTTTGAGATTTGACTCAAAACCTATTATGAAGTCATTAGCACTTCATTTAGACATCAATTCTAAGCAAACAATTCATTTGATTTTTCCGTTTCAATAGAAATATTTTTTAGTGAAAAATCCATTTCCTCTTTTAATACCTCTTTTATATCTAAACTGATGGAAGAATTTAAAAACTTTTTAATTGCACTTTAATTGAAGTTTAAATCTCTTATTTTTGCTTTTATTCAAGAATTTAAATAATAATGAAAAACAAATGCTGAGTAAAAGTATGCAAAAATGTTCCCGGATTTCAAAAAAAGAGGTTGTGTTTAAAATTCATTGAAAATCTTTCGATTGAACTCGAGCCAAACCTATGAGAATATCTACTTTTAAAGGCAAATACTGTTTAATAACTTATTATGAGTTTATGCAAAAATAAATATGAGATTCACTAATAACTAATAAATTAATGATTTTGTTTATTATTTACATCACATTTGTGTTTGAATTGAATAATAAGTAATGAAAAGAAGCGGCGATTCTTTGTTTCTATTCTTTTGAACAAATGCTTTCGATTCACGTCTTTACGGCTATTAATGGTTTAGTCAATTGAAGACAATTTATTTGTCTGACTCTTTGGCGATAATTCACTCTTAATATTATGCTAACAAAACATCAATATATTCATCGCCTCCTCTCAACATTTTTACAATCTTTTCCTGAGCTGGAGTTGAGTTAAATGTACTCAAAGAAAAATTCAACAAAACTTTCTCCATATCATTAATAATTGCAAAAAATATGAAATCATAAAAAATAGTTAATTACTTTATGCATAAAATTGGCAACAAATTGATTGATTGAATTTTCAGTGAAGCAGTTTATAAGATTTGAAGTTCAAACTTCTTACCCAATAAATTGGTATTCGATCCGAATCTTTTAAATGAATTTAAAAGAAAATACAATTCTTATGTATTGATTAAAACTTAATTTAAAACCTAATGGTTGGCCCCCCATATCGTTACACCTCCGACAACAAGTTTGTGTCGTTTTTGTGAAACCATTTCATAAATTTTTTATTGTTATGAAAGAATTTTTATGTCGTTTGATAATTAAGTGAAGACGTTATACAAGTGCTATAAAAACAACGAAATAATAATTTAAATAACAATTCCTAACATTTATTTAATGAGTTTAGAGAATAAGGTGTGACTCTTGTCTTATCCCCAAAAGAATACAAGTTTTTTATTGCAGCACATCTTAAATCTATAAAATAGAGTTCAAACAACTTATTATTATTTTACGCGAAAAATAGCCCGAAGTTTAGTGAAAGCGTTTTCAATGCATAGGATTTGAATGAATAAAATATAAATAATTCTATATCTTTGATAATCAAACTTAGATTTATGTTTACATCTAATGGGGGACCGGAGGGCCACTTCCAATGGGTTAATAACCTAATACACAGCTAAGTTACCTGTAGTTTTTTGTGATAGGTAAATAATAATAGATGTGTGAGATCTCTGTATGTGAGGTACGAAACATTCATACATCTAATTCTGGTCTTAATTTAAAGGCAATATATTCTCAATGTTTAACTCTTGAATATATTTGAAAATATTAATCGATAATAACATTTAAATATAACTGAATCCATGACAATACCCACCCTTTCATTAACCGAAACTCTTTCGGCTCTTTTTGTTTTGGTTCTGTCTCTGCCTGTGATCTGAATTATAGTTCAATTGTATTACTATTGACTTATCGGAGAATCGTTTTTTGCTTTCATTTCTTTCAAAACTTAATAAATTGTTTTCAAAGCAAAGAAAGAAAAATTAAAATTTAATTAATTATAATTATAGTGAAAATGATATATAGTTTGTCAGAAAGTAATTATTCAGTTTTATTCCCAAAATCTAAACAAAATCAACGAAAGTCTGGAAACTCTTTCATTAATTGTCGTGATTTCGCTTAAAATATTCCGCATTTTTTGTTTGTTAGACGAAAAGGAAAGGATTCTCTTCTCTGTTATCTTTTTGGTCTGTTCTCCGGTAATCTTTACCCCTTTCTCTTATTTTCTCTCATTTTCTTATATTTTGCTAAACATTTAATAGTTTTCCGTGAAATGGAAAGTTGACTGACTTTTAGTGATTTTTTATTGAAATATTCATTAATATTCCTGTAATAAGAATTCATTTATAACTCGATTTTTTGCTACTCTTTCTGATTACAAATCTTAATTTTATGGATGAAAATTTGCTTGCTCATTTCTTTATGCCTTCACTCGAATCAAATTGAACTCACTTTTGTTTTTGTATTAAATCCTTATAAATAACTGAATCATAGATTAATAGGAAATAAGAAAATAAGATCGGAATTCGTTTTATTTTATCATAACTTTCACTCTCTTATGAATACCTCTTTTCTATGCATATTATATTTGGTTCATTAATACCAGTAATAAATTATCGCTCATTTCAAGGACCAGGATGATTATTCATCAGTTTGATCTTGTTTTTTGATAGCAGAACTCATTCTTCTTCTTACCTTTGGAACCGCTATCGAAACCATTCATTTGATGAATAATAAGAGCAAAAATCATTAGAAAAAAATATTAAAGAATGTAATTATAGGGACGTCTGTCCAATGATAGGACTCTCAGTATCTCAGATACTGTGGTTAAACACTTTCTAATGAAGATCTGAGTCGAGAGTGAAAACTGAAAACTTCTAATTCTGAGCAAAAGTTAGTTACTTTTTTTCGTGCAATTTATTTAAATGTTTCTCAAATCGTATTTTTATGTAAATGTTATTTGAATTTCGAACTCAATTTTGGGGTCAATAGTATGGCTCCAAAAAAACTTCTTATTTCAGAGAAAACTTTAACTTATTTTCTTACTTTTGATGAGATTATTGGCACTCATTTGTGAGATTAGTTTAGTTTTTTTGGACGACATTTAGGCGAAACTAATCACAACCTTTGGCTAAATTGTAAGGGAAATACATTTTCACCTAAACTTCTTTTCTAATGATTTATTACACAATTGTATCACTAAATGAAAGTATTTTTGTGACAATTTTCATGCAAAACGTAATATTGAGAAAATGAGTGTCAAATGTTGAATGTCTTTGGTTGATATGCCGACTATTATCGAGCAGAAGTTGTTTCCAAGAATTTTGATTATTCAAAAACTAATGAACTCTTCAAAAGAGGAGAATATTTTTTGTTTAAAATAATTTATATTTTCCTTAAAAGATAAGTTTAATAATAGTTATAAAACGATAGTTTGCGTCAAAGCTTTTTAATATTTGAATTATTTTGAGGGCCGACTATATTTCAAGTTCAACACTCACTTGTGATCATAAAAATCAAGTCAATCACCTTTTTATTCAAACTATAATTCATTAATTTATATATTTTTCAATTTTCATCCATTTATTCAAAGCTGAGACAATATCTTGAGTGTGCTCAGGGCACTTCTGGCACAACCACTTTTAATTGCTACCGATTTTATCCATATTTCATAATTTTATTACTCATTTTTCAGAGATATAATGACAGACCGTTTGAGGGGAACGGCTAAACTTCCCGACCTATCCCTACATATAGTGGACATTAAAGGAGATGACATCAACGAAGTGGCCTTAGGGGACACCCTTAGAGTTCAAGTCAGAATGAGTGACGAAGGTATTCATTTGTAACATTAGCTCTGATCACAATATAAATGGTTTTTGTATTTAAATCTGAATTGAATTTCAATTTACAGCCACTTATGGAATATTTGTGAGGAATTTGATAGCAAAGGACGGACTGGGAGGCACCAACAACCTCACTCTCATAGATAACTCCGGGTACGTTCCACTGCCTTCTCATTGAGTCCTGCGTTTAATTAAAAACTAATTTTCAATATTTCTTTTCCAATAAATTATTAATAAATAAGAAATCAATTAATTTTTAATCAAAATTCGATGCATTTATCAGTTGTCCGGTTGAGGCAAAAATGATGAGAGAAGTCAGGACTATATCTAAGGATAAGAAATCATTAGAAAGTTATTTGGAAGCCTTCACTTTCACCGGCAGCCAACTCCTTGAAATCGAGGCAGAGGTAGAGACCTGTCTGGACAAGTGTCGACCCGTCAGTATTGATATCTTAATAACTCTATTCAAAAGACTAATTGAACGTCAATCCGATGCAAATTCTCTCCCCTTTTGCAACGTTTAGGTTCAGTGCAAAATCATTACCGGCAGAAGCGATGACGAGTACGAAACCGTCACTTCTTATGGCAGACGGAGAAAGCGGTCGCCGGTCGATGATCTCGAGTTGGCTGAAAAGGGAGACATTCTCTCACACACAATGTTATCCAAAAGGGTGTCCATCAAACAGAACAGGGAAGTGACCAAAGTCGAGATGCCGGCCAAGACAGCCGCCAAACCAGTGAACGCAATGCCATTCAGAAAAAGCAAGAGTCTGTTCGCCGCCGATTCGCCCACTTTTAGAGTTTCAATGGACGAACACGGCTTCTACTGCTTCGAACCGACCACTTTGGCCACACTCAGTGGGGTTACCCTCATATGTCAGGGATTTATGTTAACTGCAGTACTAATTATGGCGACGCGACTGAAGGGACCAAAAATTTTGACATTCATTTGATGACCACTTCTTCTCTCATTAAACTGTTTATAAATAATAAGAATTTAATCTCAAATCAAAACGAGATTTACATTAAACAACTCAGTCTTTAATCATTTCAAATCATTAGACAATTATTTATGGGTTGAGGAATGAATTTCAATAGAAATTAGTAAATAAGGAATATATCCGGTGTTTGTCTTAACACAAAACTTCATTAAATAATTTATTATTTATTTAAAATTCAATTTAAAAGAAAGTCTGAAAAAGATTTTCGATAAGTGACTGATATCTAAGAGAATCACTATTTTTGTATTTATTGGAGAGAATTTCAGGAAAAGACATTCCCTCCGCTCCTTCTGTAAGATTCCTAAAGAAATGCCAATTATTTAATCAAATCATTAGTTAGTAGTGAAAGAGCTGATGCTGTGATAAATATGTACTTCCATTGCATTCAATATTTGAAACATTTTTTATTCAAATTAAAGAAAACAATAACTTTTGTAATGTTTTTAATTAAAACTCATTTTGTTTGACTTCTGATGTATTTATTATTATTATTTTCAGTCAAAAACTTTGAAATATTTGGGAAAATTCATAATTTTTAAATCAAAATATAATTTGTGGGAAAATAATTTCAATTTGGTTTTAAAATAATTGGCTAATTGTGAGCACTCAGAGCACAGGCTATTTATTATATGTCAGGGTATGTGAGGGAAGGTTTAAATGTCTTTATTATTCGCAAATATAAAAACAAAAGTCATTTTAAATTATAGTGAATTTAAAAGTGAATCAAATAATTCATTCTTAAGGTTAGTCTCGTTATAAACAACATTTGTCTGAATTACTTAATTAATGACTCAAAGCTCGAAATGTGTTCACCCATTCAAGAAGTTTTATGAGTAGATAACACCAAGTTTATCATTGAATCCGCAAAACGATCTTGATAACTAAATTAGTGGACAATAAAACACTTAATGAGTGATATTTTCTCATAATTTTGTGGCTTATTTTGGTACTTACTTGTAGGCGGGGGAGGAATGACCAGAGTTTGTCTTTTCAATATCAAGATCTTTTGAAAGTGCAAATGGTAGTAATTTTTTCTAGAAAACATTCTACCATGGTGAAAAGTTTCAGTTTTTATTCCTATTTATAGTTTCTCTGAATAGTACACGATAGTAGATGGAGTCTATCCCTCCCACACATCCATCCATTGATTCTAGGTGTTTTATTGAAAACTTAGACATAACAATTTCTAAAATCGTCTAACAAAGATCACTAGCTCCACCTAGGTTCAACAACAAAAACATATAATAATGTGTCAAAGTGAAGCAACTCTGCAATAGTTCTAGATCAGTTCAACAACTCATTTGTATTATAAATGGATATCCCTTAAGGAATGAGTGAAAACAAGGAATGTTTCATTTGGACCACAAATATGAAACCCCAAAGAAAAGCACAAATGTTGTAATTTTTTCATTTTTGTAATTTTAGTTTCTAAAGTATAAAATATCATGGTCATTGATCATATTTTCGAAAATCAACAATTAATGCCTCAAAATTCAATATTAAGTTTTTGAGATTTCTTTAATCGCCATATTTTCTAAACTATGAACGTTAGGTAATTTAAAGTTCGGTCATTCCATTTAGCATTCAATATACAATCAGAAAACATGTGCTATTATTGTAGAATATTCTTGTTAAAGTTGATTTTCTATCAAAAATTTCTTATCACTCCGTCCGAAGAATCTTACTGGATTAAAAAAAATAAGACTAGACAATTAAATTTAAACTTCTAAAAAAGTGAGCCAGTTAGAATTCCAAAGGAATTGGTTTATTATAAGTTAAATTCATCTACATACTTGATACATTGTACCCTGGTGATTATATAGCAATAAAGCCTTGAATCAAATAAAAAAACTTGTGTTCGTCTGAAATCAAAGTATTAGAGGAGCGGTACCCAAAGAATCACAAACTTTAATTCCTCCATGATTAGGGCTGAATGAGTAAGCTAGATTTTGCCTGAATTTATAGATGAATCAAGTACAATCAAGTTCACTCATTTGCTATATGCAACTCTGTATTAGAGTATTAGATGGCAATAGTGTTCTCACAAATATTTTATTACGATTTTTTCACAATTTATACTCGATTCCAAAATATGAGATGGCACAACCTATTGCACAACCTATTGCACAACCTATTGCACAACCTATCACACAACCAGTTGCATATTACGCCAATTGCCAATTATAAGCAGTTGCCAATAAAAGTTGGCACAACTATTTACTAAGTTGTTCTTGCTAAGAAAGTTTCCAATTTTTTAATTTTTAAAAATCAATTGATGACAAAAAATAAGTTAAATGAGAACTAAAATAAAGACATTTCATAACAAATGAATTGTAATTATTGCTTGAAATATATGGAGAGAAAAAAATATATTAACAAGATCAATCGGATTAAACTGAATTATTGACAATTCAATTTGAAGATTAGATTATTTGAATGTAATGTTAACTAAATAAGTGATTTAATTGATCTAGTCAAACGGACTTTTTATTTGGAGATATTTTTTGCTGCTTTACCTGAAAGCCACTAATGCTGTTGAAACTCAATATCTGTTTGGATAATAGCTTTTCATTAGAAGTTTAATCAATCGAGAATGTAATCGATCTTTTGCCATGAACAAATTACTTTTTCTATTCTATTTTTCACTTAATATTGAGTTTTCTCAAGTAGTGAGTAATTGTAACAAATTAATCATGTTAAAACTTTTCCGATGTGTTCTGTCTTCACATCGCATTAATTCTGAGCTGAAATTTATTGAACCAATAATTGATCAGAAGATGTATTGAAATTTGCATCAATTCCTCGATTATCTGCAGTCATAGGCAGTTCTGATCAATTAATTAACGGATGGTTTTTCGTTGGAAAACAACACCAAAATCAGTGATAAAGAGCACAAAGAAAATGAGGAAACACTTTGAAAGTTCATTAACTTTAGACATAATTTATAACTAATTGCGAACAATATTGAGATTAAAGCCTTTCATACAATCGATTAGAAAAGGGATCAAAATTCGTGACCAAAGAAGTGATTTATTTTGTTTAACGCAAAACAAAATCAAATTATAGCCAAACCGTTATTCGGATAAAAACTATAATCAAATTCAGTTTTAATTTCAAAATATATTTCGAATACGAGTTTCTCTCATTTGAATGATTGAAAGTTTTAAATAATAATCTGAATATAATTTCGTTTACAGAACTGAATAAATAGTTTTTGTTTAATATTATAAGTGTTGAGAAAATTGTTGTCTTTTGACACAACAATTGAAGTGATTCTTCATTTTGATGGCAATAAATCATATTATAAAACAATTTACTTAATATTCTTCTAATTTATATTTTCTATGATTTGATCGATTAATAGATAAGAAAGCGATTATATTCACCTTTTTATAGCTATCGCTAAGATTTATGTTTAATATTTGAGTTAATTAAAAAATAAAATCGATTCCAGATTTAGATATCAAAATCCCATTCAGACTAACATTGAATATGAAGTCATTATAAAAGCTGTGTTTTTCGCTGCAATTATTCACATTTCATTCAAATCAAGTCATTTACATAGATTTATACTTCAATGAATCACTTCTTATCATCCCTGGTATGTGAATACTTCGATAATCGATATCTGGGGACCGACAGTCGGCTTTCTTTTTTCATTTGAATACATGCTTGAGACTAGCTTGGTTATCATTGTCAGTTTTGTTGTGTCAAAAGTTGGGAAAGAGTTTATGCATTGGTTTTGTTGTTTGTTTGTGAGACGACCTTCCAATTTGAAAGTTACAAACCCTTTCCTCTTGAGTTTAACACTTTTCGACAATTTATTTATTCTTGTATTAATTATAAATGTTAATTGGGTATATTTTAAAATTCATAGTCTGTAAACTTGTTAAAAATATCAATATTCATCCCAATTCTTCCGTGAAGTTCTTTGTGAAGACACTCTTTGCAACTCTAGGTTCAAATGTGGCAGGGTCAAATTTCTAGAGCTTAGCAAAGATATCACCTGTTTTTAAATTTATGAACAATATATTCAAACACGAAATCAAATAATTAAAACTTTACGAGTGTTGGTCATCAAGAGTCAGGCGGTAGAGGAAGTGCTCAAATAGACGGACGAAAGTGAGCCCTCATATTGAGAGATACCTTTTTGAGTTATACTTTGGAAACGCCACACATTAAGATCCGGATAATTGAAAAATGTGATGACTTTAATGATATTCATTTACTTTGAATGCTATCTATTTTCAGATTTTATGGCTTTCGCCGCAAAAACGGAAGCAATACTTACCTCTATTTTCAAAGACATAAAAACATCAAAAAGAGTTACATTTTATTTCTTCTCTGTTCTGTTGAACACATTTCACTCCAACAGATATACTATTATCGGTTTATGAGCTAATTATTCAGAATATTTCTTTTTTAGACACTTTTGTTATTTTCATTCAGTGAGCGATTAAATTGTTTTGAATAACAAAATGAAAGTTTATTTTCCTGAGAAATGTTCTGAATTTTCGATCAATTATTTGATGAATTGTTGTTTGTCTGAAAAATCGTTTCTGTTTTTTAGACTTCTATCGGGAAAGAGAGAGAGAGAGAGAGAGAGAGAGAGAGAGAGAGAGAGAGAGAGAGAGAGAGATCGCGGAAATCACTCGATATAACCGTTAAGGAAAGCCTAAAGTATAACTCAAAAGAAGTTTTATGCAAAACAACAGTTACTTATAAAACGTTGTCTGCGTTCGTGAGATTGCATGAGAAGAAAGTGATTATTACTGTTTTCAAAGTCATTATCTTTTTCAGTCTTTAACACTACTGTATATTTTGAACAACAAAAGGGCCGGAATTTGTCGGGTCAGAGCAAAGTCGCTCTCTCTCTCTCTCTCTCTCTCTCTCTCTCTCTCTCTCTCTCTCTCTCT
>JAQGBD010001066.1:0-19518 GCA_034698165.1 Punctoribates punctum | reverse complement strand
TTCTAACTCTTGAGCCAATTCGGCTAATTTGATGTCCCGTTTGGCCTCATTTACCGATTTTATCTCAAATGGCTTTTTGGTAAACAACTGATTGTTATTCGACTCCGATCTGAACGAAACCTTTCCTTCGGTTCCAATCATGTCTTCGTGTGATTCAAATATCTCTTCGTATAACTCGTCGTCAATTAATTTTGATTTGTTTTGGTCCTTCTCTTCGTCTTCTTCGGAGCTCTTGGTCTCAATGTGTGGAACAGACAATTGAACGGCTTTTGGCTTATTTTGAGCCCATTATTGACCCGTTTGTGGCCGTCGATTGCGGTCACGGCTGAGACCGGCCAACCTATGACCAGATTTCCGGCTGTTCTGATAACTGATGTCACGAATGTGGACACTGAGGGGAGGGGTGGGTCTCGTCCTCAGTGTCTTCCACCAGAACGGCCAGTGATGGCCACTCCAGTGATGCTCTCCTTTTGGTCATATATTTCGCAAAATATATCATTTAATGGTTTATCGATTATTTTAAAGACTTGAAAAGACCTTTATCTTTAATTTAAGTTGAGCTAGGTCATTAAATTCCAGACTAAAACCAATTAAAATATATTTGAAAACAAGTCTTCAAATGTTTGAGATTTATTTGTAAACAATCGATTCGTTTCCATAGAAACCAAAACTTCACTTCAGAGACAACGTTATAACAAAATATTTGCATAAAATTTGAGAATAAAATCAAAAATATCGAGAAATAAAAGGTTAATAAACTAGCAATAAATGGAAATAAACGTATCTATAGCACAGTTATAAATTATTAATTTATTGACCATGATAAATTACAATTTGATGTTTTGAAATAATTTGATTTTCAAATCGACAACAAATTCAATAATATTTATTCAAAAACAATATATAATTATTAGTTATTAATATATTTTGCATAAAATTTTTACCCTAATTATAATACAGCGTAGAGTTTATGAGACAAAGTAAACAAGGTAATAGTTTTTCCTTTCGTCTCTAATGTTATTTTAACTAGTTAATCAACAGTAAACCAGGTTTAGTTCGAGATATTTGTTGTTTTTGTGAAAATTAAGCGAATAAACTATAATTTTTAATTAACGTGGTAGTTTTATTTTACAATTTAAACAATTCCTACTCTATGCTAGGTCATAATTCGAACGAATAAATATAGTACTTGAATCTGTATAGCTTTACATTTGAGTTTTAATCTTGTTGAGTTTTGTTGTTTTCTCTATGCAAAAAATGTTCATGTTAAAATTAAAATTATGTGGATTCAAATTATCGTTTTTTCGTTTATCAAGATTAAGTAAAAAATGAGTTTTGTTAAATTCGATTATCCAACTTACCCCAGTTAACTTTTAAGGCTGTATTTTGAATAATAATTAATTAAAAAATTGGCTCCAAATTAACCATGATAATTGAGATCGTTTGTTTTTAAAAAATTCAAAATTAATCAAGATTACTTTCTGAGAGATAGTCTTTGAGATTTTTTTTTAGTTTAAAGTTCATCTTTACATTTATACCTAGAGTAATTTGTTTTTTTAGTAAAATTAATTCAGCCATAATTGATGATAAATTTTATCATGCTTAAATTGGCAAAATGTCAGTCAAAGGTGAGTTTTATTTCAAAGAAAGCCTCCGATTAATGATTTTTATTCGATGAATAATATTCAGCATCAAAAGACCCTGCTCATCTTTTTCAAAATCAAGTAGGGTTTTTTGAGATCAAGAATGAAGAATATCTGTTTGAACTTTTGAAGTATCTTGGTCACTAACGAATAAAATACCCATCGAATATATTATTAATCAGTGGTGCGGTAACTCCTCGAGTGAGGTGGGGGCCAAAAATTTAAACTGGAGGGTGCAGGGGAGGGCAAAGGAAAGGGTAAATACAGTTAATTGCAGCTTAATTTAGTTTTAATCTAGTTAATTCTGCTGAATTACTATTAAATCCAAAGAATGTTAGCCGCCGCGAGGGGGAGGGGGTCCCCTTGGCAAAATGTTTAGGGGGTGGGTCCTATCGAGCTAAAATATTAGGGGTTATTTACCCTAAACCCCCTTCCAATCTGTGTTCGCCAACGATTAGAATTGCCCTGGAATATATTATTGGTTCAGTTTAAAACAGGTTAAAAATGACCAAGATACTATTTATTGAGCTTCAAATCAGTTGAAAATTTTCAGTCAGTCATTGGTTTAGAGGTTTTCTTCAGAAATAAAATACTTTGACTTAAAATGAATTACTTTTTAAATGGGTTTTTATGAATCGAACCGAAGAATTCCTGAACTCATCCGACAACTAATTCGATGAGTTCTGGAATTTTTCTTCCAATTTATCCTCAAAATCGATGAAATAGTTTTATCTCAAAATGAGTTGAATAAGTGATGAGAAAACCAAAAACATGAAATGATTCGAACAATAATTTTTGTTCTGGGTCAAAATCCATTATAGGCTGAGTGATGTCAGTGTCTTACGATTGGCTACCGCTGCAAAGAAAATTTATCCTGATACTAATTCGATGTAATTCAATAAACAACTTATATGAAGAAATTGTTGGCATAACTTGGGGCACAGCATAGACTGGACTCCATTTATGTCTGAGAGGAACGACTAAATCGAAAACTGAATTAATATTTGGCTCAAGAATTCCGACATTTTTTCGGTTGAGAAACATATAAACCTATTTCGCGAAACTCATATCAAACTATTCGAGGAATTTTTTGTTTCACTCTATTGCGTAAGACATAGAAATCACCCAGATCACTATATTAATCAGTGTAAACCATCTTGGTGTTGTCGATAGTTTAACAAAACGAGATTCTCGAGATAATGGAACTTTATATTCTTTGCCTTTAAAATAAATTAGCTTGCTAAATTGGGAATAACTCAACATTAAAAGGAACAGGGTGGTTCATTGGAAATATCTGTCTATTAAAAGATGAACCAAGAAATAAATTACTATTTTTTCGTAAAACAAAATTAAACAAGGTCAATTTTAGGCTACCATCAGGAGGGGTACGGCAAAGAAGGAATTCCATTCTTCCCTTAATCTCGTCTGGACTTTGACCCTAAAAGAGTAAAAAAGACACGCGGGTACGGCGTGCGTCTCCTTCACCCTGGGGTCTAAGGGCCCGGCGGCCCGTTCCGAACTGTCAAATGTCCGGATCGGAGGTCGAGGAGATGCCTTTACCGCCCATCCCTCCGCCGTCGTAATACATGTCTGTGTCGCCCCTTAACGACGGAGATAGTGTCCTGGAACGGGCTCTAAGAGCACCTTGCATGTCCAAATTGAACTGGCAAAATAAGAATAGGCGAATTAGATTTCAAAACTGGATTTAGCAAGCTCAAAACTCTAATTATAAAAAGTATTCGGATGCGTCTCTTATTACTCTTTCGTCTCAAATAATAAGCGCTTTATATTTGAATTTAGATTTATTTTTCTCTTCACTCACTTAACTGAGTATTTGCTCTCAAAAGTCGATCCTTGGCTTCAAGTCCTGTGCCTCGACTCAAATTTCTACTGAATAATCATTTCGCTCGAAAAAACTTCTTTATTCCAATTTCTTTTCTCAAACAATATTCTGTGGATTCGATTCATTAAAATAATTGCAATTATTTTTACGGCAGAAAAAAGTCGAATAAAAGGATAATAAAAAAAATTATTATTAAAAAACTTTTGCATAAATTCTTTTGGCTTTAATTGTAATGACTTTTCTATAGGTTATTAAGCTTTTCATTCCTGGTATTCCTAGTTTATTAGAATGTTTCATCTTGCTAACCAGCTTAGTATTCCGAATTAATGCTTGCTCATTATTTTAAGCGTGATAATTTTGAGTTGAAGATGCTCGCATTATTCTTTTCAAAGGGTAATGAAGCAAGGTCAGGCTTTGCGAGTATTGATCTCACCTTGTTAGCACAATTCAGACAGTTGGCGGTAACCTTGGTGATCACCGCCATTAGATTCTTGGTCTCCTGTATAACATTATCGACTTTGGTAAAGGTGGCCGCCTTTCCGACGGTCACATTCTTGACCGCGAACTGCAACTGCTGTACAAAAGTCGGCACTTTATCTAAATTATCCAACAGTTCCTTCTTAGGCGGTCCCGACGGCACCTGACATACAAAAAGACATTTCGTTTATTACATTTCCAATAAATGTATCACAAAAAACAGTTCAGTGGTCAGACTCTTATGGCGACCCTATATTTGGCAATCGATATCCGATTCTGTAGGCTTAGAGGGGATGACCAAGGCACTATTAATGTCATGTTCTAATAGCTTGAGCAAGGTATATTTTCTTATCCATTAAGCTAAGAAAAGAAATAATCCAGACCTGGATGGGCTCAAAACTGGTGACTAGCCTGAGGTAAGGTACAAAAGGACTGTCATTTTACTACCTTGGTCATCCTTTTTTATTGAACTAACATTTAGTTATCAAATTAAGGCTAAAAATATTAAACAAAGGCTAAGAACAAGACTTAATGTGAACTTTAATTACTAAACCGGAGAACCGGCTGCTATTAGAATGAGCAAGGTGACATTTCGCAAAGATTTATGGCTCACCTGATAAGTGAAATGTCTGACAACTTTATACAATTTGTTGGCCTCATCTGCGAAGAACTCTGCCTGAGTGAACAGGTCCTGCGTTGTCTTGAGTTCGCCCTCTCCTCTGGTGAACTGATACATAGACTGAGCCATTGTGGACATACTTTTGGCCTTTCGGGCGATATCGTTGTCTTCCGGATCATTAGTCGGGTACTTTGTCTCCTCTCCCATATCAGTGTCACTTCCCTGAGCTTTGATGGCTTTTGTCTCGTCGTCCGAATATCTGGAAGAAGTGGTCGGAGTTTTGGCCGATTGTTGTGCAGACGTTGTGTTTGTGACAAACGGTTGTGTCGATTGAGTGGCTTTTGTTGGCGTTCTTATGACAGGTACTAATTGTGATGAACTCGTGTTGTATGGCCGCTGGACTTTGGGCAGGTAGTGGCCACCGGCGCTGTCCATCTGACAGCCTCTGACCAGTTCGCACACCTCGCGGGCCAACTGCGCCAAATCGGCGCACAGCAGGTGCCATACGTCGGAGAAGACCTCTAAATTTTCCTTGGCTATTTTGCTGCTCGGATGGAGGGCCAGGGTCTGTGCGGCCGATATCAGCTGCTGGCCATAGACCTCGAGAGACTGTTCCGTGTGTTTGGACGTCACCTGCAGTGTCTCCATTGTGGACGTGTGGTGTAACAGACGGCACACCTCCTGAACCCGATCACAATAGTCGTTGAATAGGTCGCAGTACTCGTCCAGTCGGTCGTTATCTCCGGCCAGTGCGAAGTTCTTCATTCTGTTCACCAGTTCGACACTCGAGTTCATTTTGAAAAGCTCGTCGATTTGGTCTAAGACAGTGTCTTGTAGCTAGGTACAATATTCAAGCATCTATTAATATCATTTAAATGATCAATGCAAAAAAAATGTTTATTAAAAATAATATGAATTCAAAATTGTTCATGGTCTTAATTTTTGTGATAGAATGTAGCCTGGTGAATGTAAATAATAAAATAGACATTTGTTGCTAGCTCACCTCTTGCTTCAAGTCATTGCTAGCTCTAATTGTTTGTACAATGGAAGCTTCAAAATCTTCACTTGGCGAATTGGATGCTGCCTGTTCCTATTAATGGTTAACGGGGTAATTCAATTAGGTATGTTTCGTGGCCTATCTCTAAAATGATCTAGTACCAGACAGAGTCCTAATCTGAGCAAAGTATTGAGCTCAAGACGTGCTCGATCACAGAGGAGGAGAATTTTCTCGCGATGCTCGTGACTGGTGTACGCAGAATCGGTAAAGTCCTGCGTCCGTTCGACCACTGCATCTAAGGCACAGTTGAGTCGGTCTCTGGTCGACTGTCCCACAAATGTCATCCGAGACATTTCAATCAAATCCTGTGTGAAATTCAGGTTTTAAAACGTTTTGTTTTTATCGGGTTTTAGTCGAATAGAAAATAACAAAAAACTAAGAAAGAAAACGGAGGGAAGGGTCGGGTCGGGTCGTGTGGGAATGACTTCATGTATTGCAGACCTCCTTGGTTATATCTGATTAAATATAGATTTTGTTTACTGAGTTTTTTTCCAAGAATAGAATGAATACATTCAAGACGTTAAGAAAAAATGAGCCAAAATATTTGCTCAATCAGTTAATTAAAATACCTAGAACACGGCCTCAAATAATTAGTGAAACAAGCGAAAAACTTGGCACCAATAAATTCTTGTTAGATATAACTAGGTCATATTTGATTTACACAAACTCTGGACATCATTGCGAGAAAAGAGATGCAATTTCCACATAATTTGCTTGAAATGTGTTTTTCTCGGAAATATTTACTTTTATTCCGGGAAAAAAGAGATTGAAATTAATTTCTTTGAATTTTCACTGTTCATCAAATATTAATAAATTCCCAGAATAGGGAAGAAAGACATTAAATCACTTTTACTCAGAAAAAGAGACTTTACTTCACTTTTCGCTCGTATTATGAGATTTAAACTCTGTTTCAACGGAAGAGACGATCAAATCATTTATTTAATCATTCAATTCATGTGAACCTCTTTTTTCTTGCTTTTCATGAAGTGCCTGTCTTTTTGAACCTATTTTTTCAGTGTTCAATCTAATTAGCCATGTACTTTTTGAAGATTTTCGATCAAATCATTGGAGATTTCAATTTATTTTCTCTCAGTCTTTGGGATTAATTTATTTAAAGTCTTAAGAATTGGCGAAAAATTTGTGTTCAGTCTAAACATGATTTTCGTAAAAGACTTCTAATTTTATTGAAATTTGAATTACTTTTATCCAAGACTCAAATATTTATACATCAAATCAAATATTCGGTGAAAACGATTGATATCTCGTTTTAAAAATGGAAATAAAATATACAATACTTTTCAGACAAAAAGTATCAAAACTTTTTTCTCAATACTTGTGAGACATTTGTTTGAAATAATCGGAGAGACTTTTCTCCACTGAAAAGAGATAGTGAAAAGAGAATTGAGGCAAACAGTCTGTCCCAGAAGGACCTGGCGTTAGAGGGCCTGACATTTATAAACAGCCAGCGATATGTGAATATAATTTCGGTCGTATAATAACAGAGAAGTGTTTGCCATCAAAAGGAAAGACACAAAACTAGTAAAAGCTTTTCCGATTCAGTGATTGTAATTCTGTGTCCATTAAATTTTTGCTGTCGATTCCCTGAAGAACAGGGCCTTCAGGCCCGACCAACAGCTCAATACTGAGCGCACAGGAATGTCGTATAAAAAGACGACTTTTCTATTCACCAAAAGAAACGAATCGATCGGAAAATGAAAGACAATCACAAGAAATAACAAAAATAAAAATAAAAGTCTTATTCTGTTTCGTAGGAAATGAATAAATAAAATACTTGACTCTCATTGGAGTCACTCTTTATGTGTTGACACAACTCTCAGGCTTAGGAGCCGGCGATCCCTTATTCTGTGTCGCGAGTCTCTCATACAGATTCTACGCCTGACTTAATTCAGACAAATTTAACCGGTTATCTAATTTCATCAGGATTAACCAAGCATATAATTAATGCCGGGTTGGTATTAGTCAAATTAAGCAGGGTCAGTCTTACTTGGAAGCGTTTGATGGCATTATATGCGGTGATACACCCGTCCCACTCTTCCAACTTCCACTCTGGGGTCTGGTGTCCGGCGGAGGCCGCGTATCTGGACACATGACCATGGCGAACCTGCTTCCGTGACTGGGGCTCGTAGGTGGCGGCCGAGGCGGCCAGTCTGGGGATCACCCCGTCCTTGATTACCATATGGATCAGGTCCATAGCCTTTCGCATCTGCAAGAAGACTGTGTCCCGATTCTCGCGGGCTGTGTCACAGTCGGGATGTCTCAAACATGCCTTGGATGACGTCAATAGCATCATGGTCGACCGCTCCAGGATCTGTCGCGCGCAACTCATCTGTGCTCTTCTCCGCTCGTCTTTTAGGTCCTAATATTGATTTGGAGACAAATATTAATATCCAGCAAATGCTTAGGAAAAGGTCACAAAATACAGTTTAGCCTCAATTATAGCAACCATTCCGAGAATCGATTCCTATAATCGACAGACGACTGTATTTCCATGAATTCCAATCATTTCAATCAGTAATAGCTATGATTGAAATTCTTTTACCTTGATGATCACAATGTTTAACATGATTGTTTTAGTTAAACTGTCTATTATGTTAAAAGCAATCGGGGAAAGTAGTTATTCCGAGACAATAGCTATAAACGGCATGTTATCATGGTAGATTTATTGGGTTAGATTTGATAGACCTGAATCACGCTCAAAATGAAAAATTTGTCCCTTAAATGAATGGTCATTTTCTCAAACCATAATCTAATCTATCAATTTTGATAGCATCAAGCTCTTTGCCAATGAAAATGGTCGGGATAAATAATTTAATATGGTAAAATGGCCATGAAAATCAGCATGACCTGGTTGATGTTGAGAAATTGTGCAAGCTAAGTAGTGAACTGACCCTGGATAACAAGAAAATAATTATATAATTTCGAGGAACCCCTTGGTCTCGACGGCAATAAATGTTTTATCGTTTTTTCGCGCTTTTATACAATAAAAAGACTATAAAATAACGATATATTTCACGAATTGTTTTCATTATTCTGTGCAATAAAACCGGTATTTAATGACGTGAGAGAGAGAGAGGCTTACATTCTGTCGGTCTCCGGTGAGATGAGCTAGCTCCACCATCTCTGTGCCAAATTGTGAGAACGCCTTGACGAACTCGGTGAAATTGGCGACGTTTTCCAAACGGTTCAAACTGATTGAAACCTAACACAGAATTTCAATTCATTAGAGACGTGAACAGGAATTCTGATTATTCTTTGAGCTGGAAATAATCTTGGTGGTGGCCAGGAATAACTTAATTAGGTGAGTTTCATGCGTCAGAACGTAGATAATTGACCTGTCTTCTTCAATAATAGAAGAATAACACGAATTTTGAATATAATTGTGTCAGTTTAGAAAATTTTCAACAACGAGTAAAGTGCACTTAACTGGAAAATTTAATTAACATGTTAAATTTGAAGCTTTTCAAAAAATCCAGTGATCCTTAAGGGTAGGGTATATAACAATGTGTTTTTGAAATAATTCTTACAAGGTAATTCAAGAAAAATTCCACTACTCTTTTGTTCGACATTTTGAATAACAAATTGATTCACGAAATATACTTATTTTGTATATAACTTATAGAATCTATAAGTTATAGATTCAGGGTATGAATATATGGATCATTTTGTTCTGTGTCACTCAGAATTTGATATTAAGCCCAAGAATTTTGAATTTTTTTTTTTAGAAATTTTTATTAAGAAAGTAATTAATTTCGAGAACCCATTGAAGTGTGAAAAGTGATCGTCAGATAAGAAGATCTCATATCTGAAGAGAAATATTATTTTAAACTTAAGTTCTTTCTATTCAATGGATTTCTTCGGGTCTGACATCAAAAACATGAAACTATCGATTGATTTATATTTTTTTCGGGGAATAAAAAAGTTTTCGCTTTTTCTCTCTTTTTTCTCTTCTAAACCAGACTTTGATGGCTTGAATGGGAACGGAATAAATCGAGTCTAAAGAAAATTTCTTCTTCTCTTCTCTGATATACTTTAATAGATGTGCTGTTCAGAGGAGGCACCGAATCAGAGCAATGACTACAAGTGTGTGATTCACAACAGCCCTATAAATATTAGATCTATACTACTATTCCGGGTAAGTTTGACTTTCAATTAGGAGTAAGTCATTTATTTTCGATACATTTTCACTGATTTCTTTGATTTGAACTTGATCACTTAATCATTAAACAAATTCTATCCTGATCATTTCAGGCTGAACAGCATCAGTTTAAAATTTTTATATTATGTGTCCTTGTACAAATCTTACTGTATGGTTATTTATTACATTCTATCCAGTTAGATAAGTGAATTATCTTGTTCATTTGGGAATTAATGGGAAATAGAAAATAAAATTTGAATTGCTCAATTTTCAATTGAATTGAGCCGGGTAATATTACTGGAATTCATCAGGGATTAGAGGAATTTGTTCTCTCTCTCTAATATTTGATAGTTGGAAAGGATCTTGGTCATTACAAACTACAAAAAATCGATCCAAAAAAAGATTGTCTGATAGGAAGGGTTTGGGTTTTGTCGGATGAATAGTCATTCAGACGGCAGAGAAAATCGATTCAGAGTTTGGATACTTTTTTTCAATAATATTAACTCAGATTTTATTCCGACTGAAAATTATGTCCGAATATATTCCTATCAAATAAATCAAAGCCCTATCCTCTGCACAGCCATAAGTGAATAGTAGTCTCTATCGAAAGAAGAATTATTCGGATAAGAATCGGAAATATTCACTTCACAAATAGATTATATAATAATAAATAGCACTTCACTAGAAGTAAATGGACTACCAGTTTGGTGGGGGCCGTCGTATATATGATATATGGCTTCCCATGAAATATGAGACCAATATAGAGATGGAGAAGATTTTTATGTCTGGGATTTCCATGTTTTCCAAATGAGTTCTTCGCAATTGAATATATATATCCAGTTTGAAAATAAAATGTGGCCATAAAATTTATCCTAGCCCATTTGCAGGAATTTGCCCGAAAACCCGAAACATGCCCAAGATAATTATCATTTAAACAAGCAATGATGAGCTATCTCAATTCTTTTTGGTGTATCTAAATCACATCAATTTGTAAGAACACTTATATGAGCTAGGTAATCTGAATTTGCCTAGGAAGTAATCAAGTGATATTGGGATACCCAGAATGTGAGATAATTGAGGTTGACCCTGGTCGTCACTCTCCAAAACCTTCTCCATTGTGGAGATCCTTCAGTCATAACGGAGTGAATACAGGCTTTGATTATCTTTTTTACGGCAGAGATTCAAAAGAATGATAAAAAGGATTGTTTGATCATTTGAGCATACTCAATTCAACATTTCTTGGGGCAAATCTCAATTCCTAAGACTATTTTTATCCCCTGAATCTATAATGACTGGGTTTTAGGCAGAGCCGGAGGGGGTATCACAGAAATGGATTATTTTTTACGTGTTTTTGAAGACAGAATTTTTCAGACTTAAGACTCAAAGTCTGATCCGCACAGTTATGGCAGTCCTTTTTGATGGGCTTTGTATCGGCAATTCATGAACAGCTACACTCCCTTTTGAACAACGAATAGACTTAGTTAGTGGTAGGGTCTGCCTATGCATAACAATGAGCTCTATCCTCCCTGTCCTCCTATTGATCAGATTAATTAAGTATTCGTTAAGTATTTTTCATGTTTAGAAAGACAGGCACTCAGTGTTGTGGATGGAGTCGAGTGCGTCCGTCACGACATATATACGCAACTCTGCATAATTGATCAGAAAGTGATCATGGTCATAATTAATAATTCATTCGGCGATTGGTTTGGGCGCTGAAGTGAATCAACTATTATTCAAATCACTTCTTCAGACATCGCTTCAGAAGACTTCATCAAAATATCCATTTTGTAAGAAAAGAGGAATGACTTCACCCATTATAGCACACGACTAACATTTTATCATGCTCAAATTGCCTAAACCGCTGACTTAGAATAATAATCTCTGTTTAGGGAATCTAAAGAATTTGCTTGTTAAAATTCTAGCATTTTTAAGTTGGAAATTAAATTTTACTCGCTCAAAACTTTATCCGTATTAAACAAGATCAAATTAAATAAAAGATTATTATTTTATCCATCATAAATTAGCTTGTTCTTACTGTTTAACAAGCACTATTCAATTTTATGTCCCTGATTAATAATCAGTGATTATTAAGTTTGAATCAAAAATCAAGTTTCCTAAATGTAGTTGAGCTAGTTCAGTTGATTCGGCTTACAAAAAAATTACATTGGTCACATTTTTATCCCATTATTCTACTGATTGAGAATTTGCTTGCTCATTTCTAATTAAATATTTCCAGTAATGGCCAGAAAGTCATTAGAAAAAAATAGATAAACATTAAAATAATTAGAAGAGAATAAAAGAGAAGTTTTAATGGAATTGATTTGCGTGTAATTATCCTTGATCATTTAACAAAAATTTATTAGCCATGGCCTCAATGTTAGCATATTTTGTGTGTTTTCGCTCTAATTTTAATTTGATTTCTGGGAACCAAATGTTTGGTTTGGGAGTAATTTAGACAATGATCGAGGCATTGATTGAACGGTAAGGCCATAAGCCGTTCCCAAATTCGACTGTAAAACTCACCCTATCTTTAGATGAGATCAATTGCTTGACCACAACTGTGTCGGCAATCAATAGCACTCTGGTAACTGAGGACAGTAGAGCTCTGGCAGCCCTCACCATACATGACTTGTCTGCGTAGGACCGCAATTGGTGAGCGCTGTCGTCGTGTGTGGTGTCGCACAGCTGTTCGATGAGAGTGCCGGCTGCCCGGGCGTCTTTGCACGCGTCACACATGTCGGCCCTGATCTCCGGATTGTCGTCGGCAATGGCCTCACCCACCGCCACAAACCTCTCCACTGAAAGGTTGACCGACTGGCCAACCCTGACAATCGCCCGGAGCTGTTTCTCCGTCTTAATTGGTTTGTATCTCGCATTGACTAACGTTGTTATCTGTGGTAAGACATCAAAAAAGAAAAGTGATCAGGCTTAATTGTTTGTCACATTGTAATTGATAGGAAATATGATCCGGGTATGTGTTGTCGACAAATATTGTCCTCGAATATTAACAATGGCTCTCAAATTGCGAGCGAAACTTAAAACTACGGATATCTGGAAGAGGCTGAGGCTGTGCTCTCTCTCTCTCTCTCTCTCTCTCTCTCTCTCTCTCTCTCTCTCTCTCTCTGCTCCCTCTCTCCCATCCCTTTCTATGTATACATTGTATATAAAGCCAAACAAATATGAGTTACATATAATTGGATCGAAAATTCGGAATAAGTAATAATATGTGTAATCACGGGAAGGAATTTTTGTGCTGTTTTGTGCTGACACATATCAAACACATGCAAACATACCATTCCCTCTATGCCAGTGCTCTCTGTTTAATATCAATATAGGGAGAGAGAGCTCTGGCACAAAAAAAATATCTCAATCAGCAAAATATACCGAAAAAGGTCTCAACAGAAATATGATTTCAGGGATACTAATGGATGGAAAATAATAGAATTGAAATCTACTACTAAAATGCTCTTAGCAAATGTTGGCACAGCATATGAACAGCACAGAATACATGTGTATGTAATTCTAGTGTTCTGTTTTCGTCTTTCCCTTAAAATACTGGCGGATCTGATTAGGGAAGTCCACCGTTTATGCGCCACTAAATTTAATCATGCTCAAATTACCCATCATCAAAATTGACTCTTTTAATAATTACCCACTTAAAAAAGTGAACAGAATTTAATACTATAGCACAGGGTGAAGTGCAACTACACCATCAAATGTAAGCTTCAATTAAGCTAGCATGTTTTTGAATCTCAAACAGTAGACTACCCTGCACATCACTGATAACCAAAATTGGGTAACTTATTTGTTGACTAATAACTTGGAGAGTGCAAAATCGATTTGGTTAAAAGTGATCTTACTCATTTTTGGCAAACAAAGCGAATAAATATAAAGAATATTCTTTCTCTCAGGAAATAAGTGTCTCTCAGGAATTAATTGTGTTCTTCCTCTGAGTTATATTTGATCTAGTTCAGATAGATGAAACTTTTTCTTTGGCAGCCTCTCTCCTATTCTGTGCTCTGAGTTATAGCACAGAATCAATAAAAATTGATTTTATATACCGAATGAGTTTGAGTTTCAATTTTCAAAAATAGTTTTCGTTTTCGTTTTGAAGAAGTTTTAGCTTTTCTTCTGCTCTAAAACTATATCATCAGAAATAATAGACAGTTTTGTGACGTAAATACGATGTCCTAGTTTTTAGAGAGAACGACACGGATCAGATTATAATAGTTATTATCTGTGACATTTGACATACAACAAACGGCTGTACACAATTCAGTGGCCTGTAATTAGCTAGGCTATTTTTAAAATTTTTATTTCAATGAATTAAATTTTTAATTAGTTTTCATATAATTTAATGGATATTATTTTGACTGATATTTTTTTATGAGCTTGCACAGATTTTTAATGACAAGTCATCATTAAAAAGGAAGAACCATTGTGTGCAACAAAGTATCAAGCTCAAAACCTGCTCTTTATTCAGAATGTGTCGGATTAAATAATTCAATTTATTATATAACAGATGAGAATTGTTTGGAAGAAAATTCATACTCTTCTTAATGAGGAGAGCCCTCCAGTTATTCTGTGCTCTACTGTAAAACTCATTAGGGCTGAGCTTCATTTGTTTCTAGTTAATTGATTGCAGCGATATTTTAACCTTTGAAACAAATTTGATTAATTAATTAGCCTGGTCTTAAAAGCCATGTTTTCCTCGCAGATAAGCATGGTCAATAAAAAAGAAATCAACAGAAACACGAAATACAAGATTAAAAATATATTTTTCAGAGTTTAATAACATTCGAAAACTATTCGAGAAAAATGAAAATCTGTTGACAAAAGTTATTAGAATTGATGCCAAGTTTATTGTGAAGCACTCGTTGATAGACTCATCCATCATATTTTGATACTACAAATGGATAGTTTCCACGAATAACTTATCAAAAATATATAAAATGTCCTGTGCTCTTTTGATATATTGCTTTACTAATGATCTAGGGTATTCCTCCTAGATTTTTATCGTATTTAATTCATTTTTGAATTGAACAAGATTAAATTAACCGAAACAACGCACACGATTTTAGAATATAAATTTCTGTTTCAATTCTCTAAAAATAACCTTGGCAATATTTTCAATTCCAATTTGTGGAATTTGAATAATATTCCCAAAAATTGATGAAAAACTCAGCATGATTTAATTTGAGCAAGGTAAACATCTGACAAACGGATATATTTTTAATAAAGTACTCCCTTTTTCTGACAATTTATTCGAGAAAATTGTCCTCAAATTGTAATCACTTTCGAAAAATGTCATTAAATAGGATTCAGATACGAATCAAGACTTGAATTGCATTTTTTCCTTTTAATAGAGGGCTTGATATCTATTTCTCAGGGATGAGCACAGGATGTGGACTTAGAAAAGAGGGTATCCATGGGTTGAGCGAAAGTTTATCAGAAAATCCTTAAAAAATAATAGATTTCGAAGAAATTTTTGTCCAACTTTTCAAAAGTCTTGAGGAAATGATACCATCATTGGGCAGTGTTTTGGTTGACGGCCCCCCACTGGCCATCACTGATCTCTCAGTTCTTATATTTTTGTTCAGTATTTCTCTCAAAGCGATAACAAAGATATATATTTCATATGAATTGAAAGTTTCTTCTCTTCTTTGACTCCTTTAAAAGCCTAAAGGATTCTGAAGTCAGAAAATTAAAGCTTATATTTAATGTATGGCATGTCTTACACACAACTATTTTTATTCTTGGTCTCTCTGGTAATGAAATTTTGAGCTCAATTTCTTACTTTTAAATTGCATTCTGAGCTCAGCACTGGTGGGGATAAGTCAGTGATGTCCACAAAAAGAAAACATTGGACTTAAATAATCTATGAATAGGTATCTCAAAAAAATTATTTTAAACTCGAGAATTAAGTGACCAAGTTAAATTTTAAATGACTACTATTTTAAGGAATATGATGCATGATATATCACTGGTTAATCAGCTTGGTTGTTCAAGGGGAAAACTACCCTGATCGTCCTTGGTGAATTGTGTATTAGATGGAAATTCGATCGGAATTGTATATTAAGCGATCAATTGGTCCACATTTGAAGTCATATATTCCGGTTAAAAGTGAATTTTCAATTCGATCAGATTGAATATAAATACCCATTTGATTGGAACCTGCATGTTCTCTCTTTTACGGAAAGGTCAACCTGGGCAATCAATAAATCAGGAATAATGACCACAGTTTAGGTACTAATGGCCCCAAATTTATATTTCGCTTTCGGCCGACAGCTCTTCGATAGCCGACTATTTATTATTATTGTAGGAATGGATAGATATCCTGTCCTCTGCTCCTGAAGAGGATCTAAGCCTCGCTCACACAGAATGATGTGATTCTGTGTTCTCTTCTCTTGGTTTCCATTATCTCTCGAAATAATATGTTTTTGTTTCAGTCATTGGGTTCTCTTCAGAATCGATATCACAATAAAAACATATAAAATATTAACTAATCTTTTATGTGATATTCGATACCGTTTTGGCACTGATTTAGTTTCAACACAAATGTCTGTCTCTCTGTTTGTGTTCAATATTTCAAAGAGCCTTTTGAACTGAGCCCTGAGATTAGTGCCACGACTATTATTATTACGTTTCTATTTTAGCCAAGGTTTAACTTCTCCATCATTTTCGGCCAACTTATTTCATTAGGGCTGTCCTCTGTAGCTCTGATTTAAAAAGGTTTATGCTCAGTTAAGCTTCTCCTGGAAAACGGCAGAGTTAACAAGCTAAAAGCTATTTTTGAATATTTCAACCATAAATCAGAATGCAAATAAACAAGGATATTTTTAATCCCTATTGAAATCGCATTAGAATAACATTAAAAATAAAAGATTAATAATAAATACTCTTGGATTTCGACATTTATTGCAATATTTCAGAGCAAGAACATCAAAAACAAGCAAAAATCAATATATTTGTCCCTTGGTGATTCGAAAACTTTATTCATTAGAATTATAATAAGTATGCGATTAATTAGAGTGAAAAATAAGCAAAATAGCAGTTCCCCTGAATTGGAAATTACCCTTGACATTAACTATAATTGCGAATTTCCTTTTTTTTCACCTAGCGTAAATAATTAAAAAATGTTAATTTAATTGAACGCCTGATTAAACTCATTGAGAGTCTGAAACAGAGACAGAACTGAATGTCGATTAACTGAAGGCTTTGAATGGCATCCGTTTGGCACCGGCTTAACGGCACAGCAGTATTGAACTGTTCAGTACTTGAGCCCAAAAATGTAGGCCTTATCTCCAGAGGACATCCATCTGATGACATATTCATCAATGTTTGCGCTGTGCGATAGTCGTGTGCGAAGAGAGAGTCACTGAAGAAATTATAACTCATCTGATGTGAGGTCTCTTTGAAAGACATTTTCCATTTCGGGCTTTATTTACAATTCACGCAAACAACTAATGGATAGGCTTTGGATATAAACTGAGTTTTCTCGACACCAGTGATGCACACGGAATCAGATCTCATGCAAAGTACACAATTATATACTTGGTTTACGATTCCACGCATTCTGTTTCTTGGTAAAAATCAACAAGGCAATATTACTTTGAGTATAAATTTCAAGGGTTTTGGTCTGGGCTCAAGAGTTAAATGATTTATTTTGAGAAAGGTCAAACTAGTTTGAAAGCAAAATAGATTATCGCCATCTCTATTAGATAATGATTATGGTCTTTTTTCCAAAAAAGAGGTGAAATGGGAGACATAAAAGTACAGTAAACTAAATAATAGTGGTTTTAATGATAATAAACACCTTTTCTTACTTAAAGCGAATGTAAATTAGTATTTTATCTAGCACTTAATATCTTGCACATCAGTGGTTCGATATATTTCGGGGAAAAAAATATTTGTAACCAATTCTGGGAAATGGATATAAAATATTCAATTCTCAGGCGATTTGTCGGAAGATTTGATTAAAAATATTCAAAATATAAATCCACTGAAAGAAGAAATCTCTCGGTTTTGAGTAATTCTGAGGAAATTACAGAATTTATTTCGGGATTTCATTTGCTTTTTATTCTTTGTTTTCCTCTCCATTTGCGTCATAGAGGAAGACCTCATCCTTTTTATTGATGCCACTGTTGAACAAAAGGGGGTCACACATAAGCCCCCTCCCATTCAAAGAGCAAACGCCTCCTCACATCTCAACAAAAAATTCAAAGCATATATAATAAAACATGAAAATTGCAAGATTATTCTTTGATGGAGTACTAGCTTTCCATTCCATTAGGAAGATAAGGGTGATCTTGGCCACCACTACAGTTTTATCTTTTTCATTTTTGCTCTGGTGATTTATTTTTAATCTTTTTCATAAATGAGTGATAGCTATTGAGTACATTATTAATCTCAATAAATATATACAGAGAGAGAAGATTTTTCAATTATTAATCATGCTCATTTTTATTCGTGGCCAGTCACTGGATTTAAGTGCTTTCGAGTGTAGACAAGAGCATAATCATCATGCTAGAATTACTTCCTTTTGTCAAATAGATAACTTATATCATTATTATCGCTGAACATAAAATTCAAGAGCTTTTCTACTGGTTTATACCCGGAACACTTGAGTTCCTTGATAACATATTTCAATTTTATGAGATTATGAGCAAGAACAATATATATCAGATTTAATTTTCAAGACTTTAAAGATTCAGAAAACAATATCAATTTTTTTCTTTTGCTTTTTATTCAACAAACTTTTTTCACAGAAAAATGAGCAAGACATTAATCATCGAGTTAAAGATCTAGGCAAAAAAATTTATGGCGAAGACTTCGAGCATTTTTAGATCCTCTTAAAAGCGGAGACCATTTGGAAAACAAATTTTCATTTCTTTTGTGGCGTTTTGTGTCAGTGATGGTCAGGGTAACATTGTATCGCATTTTTTAGCTTGTTCAAATCATCGTTTATTTCCGAAAAACGAACAGCAAATCAATGTATTAAAACTAGCTTGGTCCTAATGTTAAAATCGATATAATCGAGTGTAAACCCGTGAAAAACAGGCAGAACTCGTAATTCTTGGCCATCTCTGACTGTTTTTTATGTTCGGCTTAATGTTCGACAATAGGAAAGAGTATTAGTTTTCAGATACATCACCGCAAAGAACAAGAATTCGATTTTTCGAATCATTTTTTGCCATTCGTTGCCATCGAATGTCTTTAACGATAAATGAATGGCAAATAAATCGATAAACAAATGAAAATTTTTGGCCGAAATTCACTTTAATTTTCATATCATTTGACTTATCATTAAAAGTGACTCAAAATCCACAGAAAAATGATTGAAATTTTCAACTGAATTGCGTTTTTCGAGTCAATCGTATTGAGAGAGAAAACTAACACTGATATTGATTTTTCGCTTTGAATGGTGAAAAATAATACGCGACAGAGAAGATCCGGGTGAAAATAGATCCTGGACCTTTGATTAGTTGATGCCTAAAACTGTATTTAATTAATTTGATTCGGCTATTACAGGCACTGGTCAATTAAGTTTAAACGAGATCATGGTAAAATTTTAACAATTAAAATTAATCTTTATATATTAAATGATATATTTTATAATCAATTAATTATCTAAAATTATCATAAGATAAAAATATTTCCCAAAAAATCACTACAATAGTACCTAGGTGCTTCCAAAAGGAACCAGTAGTTTTTCTAGTTTTT
>JAQGBD010001065.1:0-19526 GCA_034698165.1 Punctoribates punctum | reverse complement strand
AATGATTCTAGGTTTCAATGAATTAAATTTATATAAACTCTGTCAAATACGCAAGTACTTTCGGTTTTCCCTGATATTTCGTTTCCTTACTGACTGTGGGTCTGTCCTCTGAGAGGACTCCTCTCATTACGTTTGACAACAATTTGATTGCAATTTATTTCAATTGATTCACAAATTATGGTATGAATTGAATATTTTATTTACTAAATACCAATAATTTCTATAATTTCTATATTCAGGCGAATAAAACCACTGCTGTCGGGAAATATCCAGAAATGGATTGTTTTATGAACGAAGAGATAAGTGATGTCGTGTTTGTCGTCGATGGACAACGAATTCCGGCGCTGAAGGGACTGTTGATTGGCAGGAATCGGGTCTTCAGAGCCATGTTTTCCGGAAAATTCAAAGACGACAAAGAAATAGAGATCAAAGACACGAATTACGAGGCGTTTAAGATAATGATTTGGTTTTTATATTCGGAACAACTGTTCCTCAAAGACGACAATGACTTTGAACTGATCCGTGAAGTCTGGAAACTATGCGACAGATATGAAGTGTTGAGACTTTTGGATAAAATCATTAAACACCTGAAGAAAAGGATTAGTTTAGAAAACTTGACATCAATTTTGAAATTATGGAAACAGTTTAAGAATAAGGAACTGATCGAAGAATTGGCGACTTTTATGGCCAATAATTTTGATCCACTGATGAAAAAAGGAATCAATGAATTGATTGAAATCAACAAAATCTCAAATAATTGGCTCTTAAATCATTTTGTTGTTAGATATTGGAGGGAACAACCGTCAGAATCAGAGGACCCGGATGAGTAAAGATTACTTTTCTAACCCATGAAATGTTTAATTAAATGCTTTTCAATCAATATTTTGTAATATATTTTGACTCAAACTATGAAATAAACTTTGATTTTATCTATAATTTAGATTTATTTCAATTGTTTTGAATTATTTATTCATAAAATAAACATTTTTTTATGAAAACCTGTCAGAAGTCACGTGACTTCACAAACTGTAAGCAAACGACGAAATGTTTGTTTAGTTTTCTCTTCGATTCACATATTTTTGGTTTGAATTTGTCTTCTGTTGAGAGTCTGTCCTCTCATTCACTTCACTACACTTTCATTGCAATTGATTTGAATCACGAATAATGGTATGAATTGAATACAAATTGTCCCCCCTGAAAAATCTTTTGAAAAAAGCTTAGGGCACCCTCCCCTGAGCCGAAAAGCTTGGGTAAGTCTGCTTTAGTCACTGTCAGTGAGTCTGTCCTATCATTAAATCTTCTGAAGACAATTATAATCTTGAAATAGATTATTATATTGAAAAAGTGTTCATTTTTTCCTCATTGTAGTCAATGCACCGAATATTCATATAATAGTGAAGGAAAAGCCCGGCCTTTGAGACAATGATTTCGCAAAATAATGAGGAAAACAATGAATAAATTGAAACTTAATAGACAAGGTTTGACTCGATTTCTCAATTAAAAGGTATTTTCCAGAACATTCATCTAGTGTAGAATAACCTTGGAACAATTCTGTAAATAACCTTGGAAATTCAGGTCAAAGAACTAATAAGAATAATCTATTCTGTATTTAATGATTTTTTCTGAAAAAAGTCTATTGTTTTCTCTGTATTTGGAATTGTTTTTGATTCTAAGTTTAAATTAACCTTTCCTTCTATTAAATTACTCATTTAGTAAACATGCTTGCTTAGTTTTCAGTTGAAATATAAAGTCCTTTGATTTCAATAATATTTGTGAGTCTGTCCTCTCATTTCGTTTGACAACAATTTAATTGAAATTCATTTGATTTGATTTACAAATAATGGTATGAATTATAATAAATTTTATTTTATTATTAATTATTTATATTCAGGGAATGTACTAGGTGATAATTCCGAACTGAATTGAATACAAATTGTCTTTAATTTTTAATTATTAATTATTCACAAAATTAGACGAAAAAGAAGTCCATTGAAGACAATAAATACCCAGAAATGGATTACTTTATGAATGAAGACAAGAGTGATGTCGTGTTTGTAGTCAATGGTCAGCGAATACCCGCAGTAAAGGGTTTCTTATCCTTAAGGAATCGGGTCTTCAGAGCCATGTTTTCTGGAAATTTCAAAGAAGACAAAGTATTTAACATCAAAGACACGACTTTCGAGGCGTTTAAGTCAATGATTTGGTTCTTATATTCGGAACAACTGGTCCTCAAAGACGACAATGACTTCGATCTGATCCGTGAAGTCTATAAACTGAGCGACAGATATGAAGTGTTGAGACTAACGGACAAAATCATTGAACACTTGAAGACTAAGATTAGTTTAACGAATGTGTCGTCAATTCTGAAGTTCTGTAATGAGTTTGAGAGCGAAGAACTGATCGAAAGATTTCAAGACTTCCTTAAAGAGAATTTCAAAGAATTGGTGGAAAAGAAAAATACGAATCAATTGATTGAAATCAACAAAATCACTGACAACTGGTTTCTCAAGAGGTTTATCGATCGCTATCCCGACGACTGGTATGAAGAAAATGATAGTTATCTTGAAAATGAATACCAATCCGATGGCGACGACTAACTGTATAACCGCTAATCCATAAACACCTGTCCCTAACCTTTCCTAAACCTGTTGTAATTCCTATGAATTGTTTTAATTATTAATTTCTGTTATCTTTTGTAAAACATTTCAAATGAAAACTTTTGTAATCATTGAAAATATTATTTATTTAACAATAAATTGGTTTTAATTTCATTGAATTTTAATCAAATTCTTGAAAACGTATCGATATTTGAAATACAGTTCACAAAAAGTTTTGAATTTAAGTGATTTACAAATTCAAGTGAATATCATTTGATTGAAATCTATAAAAACATATGACTTTTGATTTGTAAACAAATGACGAAATGTTTGTTTAGTTTTTTCAAATGACATGTTTTTCAATTGAAATTTCATTTCCTTTACTTCCGGCGTTGTCTGTGAGTCTGTCCTCTCATTACGTTTGCCAATAATTTGATTGCAATTCATTTTCAGTTTTAATTTTATTATTATTTCAAAATATTTTTAAAAACAATTTTGAAAATTTTAGAAAACGAAAAAATAGAAATAATTTTTGTTAAGGATTATGTGAGCTAGGTAATAAAGAAGTCCTGCGACGTTCGCGAGCCCAATCCAGTTTCCTCCAGTTTAGTTCCACCTGACTCCGATATTCTATGGATGGGGTCAAAGGTGGGGCCACTGGTACCGGTTGCTGTGAAACCACTGTCTTTGGTCTGCGATACTTATCTATGACTTCTTTGAAGAGCCAGTTATTAGTGATTTCATTAATTTCAATCAATTCATTCATTTCTTTGTTAACCAATTGACTGATATTCTGTGCCATAAATTCCTCCAACTTTGCGATCAGTTCTCTGTTCTCAAACTCGAAACCAATTCTTAGAATTAGTTTCAAATTATTTAAACTAATCTTAGTCTTCAAAAGTGCAATAATTTTATCCAAAAGTCTGAGGATTTCATATCTTTCGCACAGTTTTAAGACTTCACGGATCAGATCGAAGTCATTGTAGTCAATGAGAACCAGTTGTTCGGAATATAAGAACTGAATCATTGTCTTAAACGCTTCGAAAGTCGTGTCTTTGATCTCAATTTCGTTATCTTCTGTTTCATTGTAATTACCGGAAAACATGGCTCTGAAGACCCGACTCTTCACATATAAGAATCCCTTCACAGCGGGAATTCGTTGACCATTGACGACAAACACGACATCACTTGACTTTTCATTCATAAAACACTCCATTTCTGGGAATTTCATGTCTTCAGTGAAATTATTCGCCTAAATATATGAATAAATTATATTAAATAAAAAATTATTCAATTCATACCATTATTTGTGATTCAGTTTAAATGAATTGCAATTAATTTGTTGTCAAAAGTAATACTTTTCATAAAAATATAGTTAAACGGAAAGAAATTAATGAATTATTTTTCGCTCATTTAATGAACACTCGATGAGAGCCAACACACGAATGAATCAAACCGTTAGTTGTTTTTCAAATCAAACTCCAAAACAAATACCGAAATACAGAAAAAAGTTTTAAATTACAAATGATATTGAAATTGAAATTTGAGATATGTCGAGGAAAGGGATGAAAGTCCTATCACTAAACTATTGTATAAGAATGAGAGCACAGAATCAATGAAATTAACTGAAATACAATACATTCAAATGAAAAACACATTGAATGACAAAAAGTATTCTTTATTTGAATCAATTTGCTTAATATTATGTAACCTAGTATATTTTTTAAGTTGTCATTTTGACAATCCTTGTTCACAAATCTTCAACTTTTGAAAACCGCTGAAGTGCTTCCAAACAATGAAGTACTCGATTGGAAACCACTGGTCTGTGTTTTGGGAAAGTTATTGATAACCACTTTGAAGAGCCGGTTGTTTGTGATTACATTCATTTCCGTCAATTCATTGATATCTTTGTTAACCAATTGATTGATATTCTGTGCCATAAATTCTTCTAATTTGTCGATCAGTTCTCTATTTTCAAACTCATAGCCTATTCTCACAATTGATTTCAAATTTATTAAACTAATCCTAATCTTCAAGTTTTCAATGATTTTGTCCAATAATCTGAAGACTTCATATCTGTCGCACAGTTTCCAGACTTCTCGGATCAGTTCGAAGTCATTTTCGTCTTTGAGGAGCAGATGTTCCGAATGAAAGAACCGAATCATTGTCTTAAACGCCTCGAAAGTCGTCTCTTTGATCTCAATCTCTTTCTCATCTTTGAATTTTCCCGAAAACATAGCTCTGAAGACTCTATTTCTCACGGATAAGAAGCTCTTCAGAGCAGGTATTGGCTGTCCATTGACTAAAAACAGGACATCACTCAACTCTTCGCTCATAAAGTAATCCATTTCTGGGTATTTCTCGTCTTCAGCGCACTTTCGTTTTGTCTAATGATTTGCAAAAATTGATTTAAATTTTAATAAAATAGTATTCAATTCATACCATTATTTGTGAATCATTTGAAATGAATTGCAATCAAATTATTTTCAAAAGTAATAGTTTTAATAAAAATAGAGTTAAAGGGAAAGAAATTAATGAATTATTTTTCACTCATTTACTGAACACTCGATGAGAGCCAACACTCGAATGAATCAAATATTTAGTTGTTTTTAAAATCAAAATCCAAAACAAATACTGAAAGACAGGAAAAAAGAGTTAAATTACAAACGATATTGAAATTGAAAGTTGAGATATGTCTGGAAAAGGGGTGAAAGTCCTATCACTAAACCATTGTATAAGAATGAGAGCACAGAATCACAGAAATTAACTGAAATCTAATACATTCAAATGGAGAACACATTAAATGACAAAAAGTATTCTTTATTTGTATTAATTTACTTGATATTGAATAATCAAGAGTATTTTCTAAGTTATAATTTTGACAATACTTGTTCACAAATCTTCTGATAACCAAGTAGCAATTAATTATTATGGAAATTACGTCTTCTAACCACTATAGGAGGGCTCGATTGGTAAATAATAGTCTGTGTTTTGGGAAACTTATTGATAACCACTTTGAAGAGCCGGTTGTTTGTGATTACATTCATTTCCATCAATTCGTTCTCATCTTTGGTCATCAAATGATTGATATTCTGTGCCATAAATTCTTGTAATTTGTCGATCAGTTCTCTGTTCTCAAACCCATAGCCTATTCTTAGAATTGGTTTCAAATTCTCTAAACTAATCCTATTCTTCAAATTTTCAATGATTTTATCAGAAAGTCTGAAGATTTCATATCTGTCGCAGAGTTTGTAGACTTCATGGATCAGCTCAAAGTCGTTGTTGTCTTCGAGGACAAGTCGTTCCGAATATAAGAACCGAATCATTGTCTTAAACGCTTCAAAAGTCGTGTCTTTGATGTCAATTACTTTATCTTCGGTTTCCTTATAACTACCGGAAAACATGGCTCTGAAGACACGACTCTTTGCAAACAGCAGTCCCTTCAGAGCTGGAATTATCTGTCCATTGACTACAAACAGGACATCACTTAACTCTTCGTTCATAAAACACTCCATTTCTGGGTATTTCTCGTCTTCAGTCAACTTTCGTTTCGTCTAATTATTGTGAAAAATGATAATTAATGTAAAAATTATTATTCAATTCATACCATAATTTGTGAATCAATTTAAATGAATTGCAATCAAATTGTTGTAATGAGAGGAGTCCTCTCAGAGGACAGACCCACAGTCAGTAAGGAAACGTAATGAAATGAATTTCAACTGAAAAACACGTGAATTGAAAAACAAAACAAACATTTCGTCATTTGTTTACTAATCAGAAGTCACGTGATTTTAATCAGATTTCAATTCCGCGGTTTATATGAAAATTGAATGAAATTAAACTCATTTTTATGAAATAAATACACAATAAGTAAGAAAAAGTGAGTTTTTATTGTTTATTAATAATTATTTGTATTATATTAAGAAAAATCAAAATTAACTTTATTTTAGATAAGAATTTGTGGACAAATTTGTGTTTCACAGACCCTGTAACTGAGCTTGTTCCTTTAATAAGGCCGAAATCTTTTCATTAGCGGAGTTCGGGGAGGAGTGGGTGCCGTCGGCTCACCGTTTGTTTTGCGATAATAATTGACAACAACTCTGAAGAACCAGTTTTTCGTGATTTCGTTGATTTCCATCATTTCGTTGACATCTTTGTTAACTAATTGATTGATATTCTGTGCAATAAATTCCTCCAACTTTTTGATCAGTTCTTTGTTCTCAAACTCGAAGCCTATTCTCAGAATTGGTGTCAAGTTTTCTAAACTAATCCTAGTCTTCAGTATTTCAAAGATATCGTCGAAAAGAGTCGTTATTTTAAATCTATCGCAGAGTTTGAGGACTTCCCGGATATGTTTGAAGTCATTGTCGTCGCTGAAGAGCAGTTGTCCCGTATGACAGAACCAAACCATAGTCCTAAAGGTCTCGTAATTCGTGTCTTTGATTTTAATCTCTTTGTCTTCGGTTTCCTTATAATTACCGGAAAACATGGTTTTGAAGACCTGACTCTTCTCCACTAACTTCAACTTCAGAGCCGGTATTTCCTGTCCATCAACGAGAAACACGACATCACTTAACCTCCAACTCATGGAACCAATCAGTTCTCCATATTTACCAATAATCAGTTCCAAGAGCCACGAATTCGTGAGTTTATTGATTTCCTTCAAATTAATGTCTTTATTATTAACCAATTGTTTGATATTTCTGTCCATAAATTCTTTCAGATTTCCGATCAGTTCTTCGATATTAAACTCGAAGCCTATTCTCAGAATTGGAATCAAATTCTCAAAACGGATCCTAATATTCAAGAAATTAATGATTTTGTCGAAGAGTCTGAAGACTTCATATCTGTAGCAGAGTTTGAGGACTTCTCGGATCAGTTCAAAGTCGATGTCGTTTTTGAGGACCAGTTTTTCCCAATAAAAAAACCGAATCATTGTCTCAAACGCCTTGAAAGTCGTGTCTTTGATCCCAATCTGTTTGTCATCTTTGCATTTTCCCAAAAACATGTCTCTGAAGACCCGACTCTTTACGGATAAGTAGGCCTTCAGTGCGGGAATACGCTGTCCATTGACCACAAACACGACATCACTCATGTCTTCGTTGATAAAGTAATCCCTTTCGGGATATTTCATGTCTTCAGTGATTTTCCGATTCGCCTATTTGTGGGAAAAAATTATAAATAAATTAAATTGCATTCAATTATTACCATTATTTGTGAATCAATTGAAATGAATTGCAATCAAATTGTTGTCAAACGTAATGAGAGGACAGACTCACAAACATTACCGGAAGGAAAGGGTATTTTTGACTAAAAAACACATGAATTGAAAAAACTAAACAAACGTTTCGTCATTTGTTTACTAATCAAATGTGAAAAATGGTTTTACAATTGTTTTCAAATAAATGGGATATAATTTTGAATAATTTGTGAGAAAATATTTATTGATTTTAAAGATATGAATGAAAACAAACAATAATTTCGTTAAAATACAGAATAATTATGTTTTGAGAGATTAATAAACAATTTTAAGAACAGAAAGTATTCAAAGATTTCGAGTAATTCACTGATTATTGGATCAAATGATTAATTAGTGATAGAATATAAGAGAATGATGTTCCAAGAACCTATTCTCAATTGCAATTTGGACAATAGCTGTACACAAATCCGGCACTTTTGATAACAACTTCAAAGAACCAATAATTTGTCATTTCGTTGATTTCCTTCATTTCGTTGACATCTATTTGAAGCCATTGATAGCGATTCCGTTCAATAAATTCCTTCAATTTTTGGATCAATTCTTTGTTCTTAAACTCAAAACCAATTCTTATGATTTGTTTCAGATTTTCGGAACTGATTTTATTCTTCAAGACTTCAGTGATTTTGTCCGAAAGTGTGTTTAATCCGTATTTTTCGCACAGTTTACAGACTTCACCGATCAGTTCGAAGTCTTCCTCGTTTTTGAGGACCAGATTTTTTGAATGAAAGAACCGAATCATTGTCTTAATGGCCTCTGGATTCGTGTCTTTGATGTCAATCACTTTGTCGTTGACTGTGAAGAGCCAACCATTTGTGATGTCATTGATTTCAATCAATTCATTCATATCTTTGTCCATCAATTCATTGATATTCTTTGCCATAAATACTTTCAACTCTTTGATCAGTTCTTTGTTTTCAAACTCAAAGCCTATTCTCAGAATTGGTTTCAAATTCTGTGAATTAATCCTATTTTCCAAAAACACAGACATTTTGTTGATAAGTCGGTCCAACTCGAAAACGACGGCCAAAACCCAGACTTCGCGAATCAAATTCATGTCATTTTTGTCTTTGAAAAAAAGTTTATCCAAATATAAGAACCGAATCATTGTCTTAAACGCCTCGATATTCGTGTCTTTGTTTTCCGGATCTATTTCTTTGCCTTTGAAGAGCCATTTGTTTGTAATTTCATTGATTTCAATCAATTCATTGATATCCTTATCAAACAACTCATTGATATTCTGTGCCATAAATTCTTTCAATTTTTCAATCAGTCCTTTGATCTCAGATTCAAAGCTTATTCTCAGAATTGGTGTCAAGTTTTCTAAACTAATCTTATTTTCCAAGAGATTAATGACTTTATGAGAAAGCCTTAAGACTTCAAATCTGTCGCACAGTTTGTAGATCTCATGGATCAGTTCGAAGTGATTTTCGTCTTTGAGGTCCAGTTTTTCCGAATAAAAGAACCGAATCATTGTCTCAAATGCTTCGAAAGTCGTGTCTTTGATCTCAATCTCTTTGTCATCACTTTCTTTGAATTTTCCGAAAAGCATTGCTCTAAAGACAGGACTCTTCACAATCAATAGTCCTTTCATTGCGGGAATTCGTTGTCCATTGACTATAAACACGACATCAGATATCTCTTCGTTCATAAAACAATCCATTTCGGGACAAATCACGTCTTCTGTGGACTGACTGTCGGACTATTTATTGGAATAATTATTATTAGAAATCAATGAAAAGATTAATTTGTTTTCAATTCATACCATTATTTGTGATTCAATTGAAATGAATGGCAATTAAAGTGATGTCAAACCCAATGAGAGGACAGACTGTCGACCGACTGATCAGAAGTAATGCAAATTTCGACAAAAAGGTTAGTTTTAAAAAAAGATTAAATATTAAATACCTTCAGATGAATGAGAAAATTGATCCAAACCTCAAATTAATTGATTTTCTGATTAATAAAAACAATGGATTTGAAGACAAAATGAAAACAAAACTGAGATTTGATTTGAAATTCGTTTCAAATGTGAGTTAAGTTCAAAACAATTGCAAACTCTGTTCGAAAACAACGTTACGCTCCAAAAGGGGTGGCTTTTGATTCGAGTAAAGTTACAAAACTTTTTACTGATTTTTATCAAATTTTAGTCAAAATCACAATTTATTTGAGTAATTGAGTCAAAGGTTTTATATTAAATACAGAGAAAAATCGCTTTTTAGTCTTCATTTTTGTTGAAATACTTTTGGCAGAGGTTTGCCATCGATTCCAGAAGATAGTTATGAGTCGCGCCGTCGATGGCCACCAACTCTTTGGTCGGATTGTCGATCAAAAACTGGAGATTATCTCCAATAAAGTCCTTAACTCTTGCGATAAGTTTCTTAATCTTGTAATCGAAACCTATTTTTGAGACCTCTTTCAGGTTCTGTGAAGTAATCCTATTCTTGAGATGAACACCGATTTGGACCAAAAGAGGGATCTGTTGATACCTAACCGCAAGTTTACAGACCTCACGGATCAGTTGAAAGTCGTCGCCATCGGTGAGCACCAGTCGGTCGAAGTAAACAAAACCAATCAACGACTTGAAGGCATCCAAAGTCGTGTCTTCGATGTTATACTCTTCTAACTGACCCCTCTTTTTCTCTGTCATTGCCTTCAGGAGGTTCTTCTTCTCGAGAATGGCCCTGGTCACTTTGACTTTCTTGCCCTTCAGGTTAAACCTAATGAGACGCGGGTCAGGCCTCAGGAGATCGCTTGTCATGACTTGCAAGAGCCGATTATTAGTGTTGTTATTGATTTCGATGAGATCTTTGAGCTCAATGTGAATCAACTGATTGATTGTCTTCTCGATGAACTCCATTACCGATGCCATCAGTCCATCGATGTTGTAGTCGAAGGCAATCCTCGAAATCGCAATCAAGTTATCGAATGTGATGACAGTCTTCAGCAGATCCGCCACTTTTGACAACACTCTGATCACTTCGAACCGTTCCGAGAGTTTGCAGACCTCTTCGATGCCGTCCGAGTCGCTGATGTCGAGCACAAGTTGTTCCGTATATATGAACTGAAGGAAGGCTTTGAACGACCGATGAGTGGTTCCATCGATTATCACCTTTTCCTTGACTTTGATGTCTTCTGCGAACATATCTCTGAAGACACGGCTCTTGATTAGTAACATCTGTTTACTGGCATAGAGTGGCTCTCCTTCGACGGTAAACGTGACGTCACTGAAGTCCTTATTCAGAAAGCAATCCATTTCTGGGAATTTAATGTAATCCTCGATCAGATTCGTCTGTAAATTGAATTCAATTATTATTATTTGAATTAAATTTTAATTTCTTCTCAATTAATACCATTTATAATGAATTGATTGCAATAAAAGTCTGTTTCGGAGTCAACTCCACTCTTGAGTTACAAAATATGTGTGAATTTGGTTTGAAATGAACTGATTTATAGAGGTTTTGTTGGAATAGTCCAGAATTTTTTGAGTAATATCAGTTTATAGAGCAAGGTACATTCATTTCTGAATTATTGGCTCTGATCTGAGACTTTGATCAGTAGTTTTCCATAAAAAGTGTTGCTCACATTCAATATGATCAAGTTTATTTTTGAGCAAGAATTCCTAAAGGGTTAACTTGGCAAAAACATCTGTTGACTAAAGTTTAAAAAATTTTGATTTTTGGTTATAATTTGGTTTTGTTTCGAAATATTTTTGTGAAAAATAATCATTTATTTTATAAAAATCTGTTTTCTAACTTTACTCGAATCAAAAGCCACCCCTTTTCGAGCGTAACGTAGTTTTCGAACAGAGTTTGCAATTGTTTTGAACTTAACTCACATTTGAAACGAATTTCAAATCAAAACTCAGTTTTGTTTTCATTTTGTCTTCAAATCCATTGTTTTTAATTATCAGAAAATCAATTAATTTGAGGTTTGGATCAATTTTCTCATTCATCTGAAGGTATTTACTATTCAACCCGTTTTTAAAACTAACCTTTTTGTCGAAATTTGCATCACTTCTGAACAGTCGGTCGACAGTCTGTCCTCTCATTGCGTTTGACATCACTTTAATTGCCATTTATTTCAATTGATTCCTAAATAATGGTATGAATTGAATACAAATTAATCTTTTTATTGATTTCTAATAATTATTTCAATAATTAGTCCGACAGTCGATCCGCTGAAGACATGATTTCTCCCGAAATGAGGTGTTTTATGAACGAAGAGGTATCTGATGTCGTGTTTGTAGTCAATGGACAACGAATTCCCGCAATGAAAGGGCTGTTGATAGTGAAGAGTCCTGTCTTTAGAGCAATGCTTTTCGGAAAATTCAAAGAAAGTGAAGACAAAGAGATTGAGATCAAAGACACGACTTTTGATGCATTTGTGGCAATGATTCGGTTCTTATATTCGGAACAACTGCTCCTCAAAGACGATAATGACTTTGAACTGATCCGTGAAGTCTACAAACTGTGCGACAGATATGAAGTTCTCAGACTTATGGACAAAATTATCGCAATTTTGAAGAATAAGATTAGTTTAGAAAACTTGAAACCAATTCTGAGAATAGGATTCGAGTTTGAGATCAAAGAACTGACTGAAAAGTTGGAGGAATTAATGGCACAGAATATCAATCAATTGGTTAACAAAGAAAAGAATTATTTGCAGGAAATCAATGAAATAACAAATAATTTTTTATTTAAATTTATTATTAATACTTTTCGCTCTAAAAATGCCATTAAATTGGGTCCAAACAGGAAGAGAACAGCACCTGATGTTAGCAATTGTTGTCTTCCAGTTTCTCGCCTAAGAAATCATAGAATATATCCCGAAATGAAGTGTTTTATGAACGAAGAGTTAAGTGATGTCGTGTTTGTAGTCAATGGACACCGAATTCCGGCGGTTAAGGGCATCCTTTTTGTGAAGAGTCAGGTCTTCAGAGACATGTTTTCCGGAAAATTGAAAGACGACAAAGAAATTGAGATCAAAGACACGACTTTTGAGGCGTTTAAGACAATGATTCAATTCTTATATACGGAACAACTGGTCTTCGAAGACGACAACGACTTTGAACTGATCCGTGAAGTCTATAAACTGAGCCAAAGATACGAATTCTTCAGACTTTCCGATGAAATCATTAAACTGTTGGAGAATAAGATTAGTTTAGAAAACTTGACACCAATTCTGAGAATTGTTGATGAGTTGAGAGTTAGAGTTCAGAAACGGAATCTTATCGGAACATTGTCTGTGTTTATGGCACAGAATATCAAACAATTGGTTGATAAAGATATGAAAGAATTGATTGAAATCAACGAAATCACAAATAACTACTTTTTCAGAGTTATTGTATTGATGGGCAAAAAATTGTTTACAAATTAACGAAATTCACAAAATGTTTTCGCAATTAAAATATAAAAATAATTTAATAATAAACTGATTTTGGATTTTGTTTTTATTTCAAATGATTTGAATTTTTTGCGCAAAATTTATTATTTGCAAAATTAAAGTCACGTGACTTCACATTTGTAATCAAATGACGAAATGTTTGTTTTGTTTTTCATTTGACGTCTTTTTAGTGGAAATTGACATCATTTCTATCTATCTGTCCGTCGGTCCTCTCATTACGTTTGACAACAATTTAGTTGAAATTCATTTCAATTAATTTCCAAATAATGGTATGAATTGAATACAAATTTATTTGATTTCAATTTATTAATAATTTTTCAAATATTCAGACGAAAAGGAAAACCACTGAAGACATGAAATATCCAGAAATGGATTATTTTATGAACGAAGACATGAGTGATGTCGTGTTTGTAGTCAATGGGCAAAGAGTTCCGGCACTGAAGGGACTGTTAATCGCAAAGAGTCGGGTCTTAAGAGTAATGTTTTCCGGAAAATACAAAGAAACTGAAGACAAAGAGATTGAGATCAAAGGCACGACATTTGAAGCGTTTGTGACAATGATTCGGTTCTTTCATTCGGAACAACTGATCCTCAAAGACAGCAATAACTTTGAATTTATTAGTGAAGTCTGGAAACTGTGCGACAGATATGAAGTCTTCAGACTTATGGACAAAATCATTGATGTCTTGAAGTCTAAAATTAGTTTAGAAAACTTGACACCAATTCTAAGAATAGTCTTCGAGTTTGAGAACAAAGAACTGATCGAAAAATTAAAAGTATTTATGGCACAGAATATCAATCAATTGGTTGATAAAGATTTCAATGAATTGATTGAAATCAATGACATCACAAATGGTTGGCTCTTCACAATCAACGACAAAGTGATGGAAATCAAAGATACAACTATTGAGGCGTTTAAGACCACTCTTCGGTTCGTTTATTCGAAACAACTGGTCCTCAAAGACGACAACGACTTCGAACTGATCCGTGAAGTTTACAGTCTATGCAAACGATACGAAATCTTCTCTCTTGAGGACAAAATTATCTTATTTTTGAAGAATAAGATTAGTTTAAAGAACTTCACAACAATTCTGAGAATCGGCTCAGAGTTTGAGAACAGAGAACTGATCGCAAAATTGGATGAATTTATGGCACAGAATATCAAGCGATTGGTTGACAAAGATATGACTGAATTGAAAGAAATCAATCAATTGATTAATAGCCGTCTTCTGGAAGTGTTTATCACTAAATATCGAAAGAATAAGAGCAGTCGTTACGCCTCGTCTTCAGATTATTCTTCCAATTAAACCAGTTATATGATCTTGCATATTCACAAACACGTCAACACCTATTCCTCGACTCATTTTTAGTCATGTCTTAAAGCAAATTATTTTGTATTTTAATACAATTTAATCATTTGTTTCGCTTTTCTCCGATTTTTTGTTTAAAACCATTTATTTGTTTTGTAACAGAATTTCTAATCAAAAATACATTCATTTCTTGGTTTCTTTTGTTTTGAAAATCAATTAAAATGTAAACCTTTTTATGATTAAAAATAAATTGATATAAGAATCGACTCAAGAAAAGGATTACTTCACCTGAAAACCTGAATAAGGTCTCAAAAATAACCATTGACTACAAGATTGAGAAATTGATTGCAAGAGTTAAGGACTTTATTGGAGATAATCTCCAGTTTCTGATCGACAATCCGACCAAAGAGTTGGTGGCCATCGACGGCGGGACTCATACCTATCTTCTGGAAGCGATGGCAAACCTCTGCCAAAAGTATTTCATCAAAAATTAAGAATAAAAAGTGATTTTTCTCTGTATTTAATATAAAATTTTTTCTCAATTTCTCAAATAAACTCTAATTTCGATTATTTACTGAATTTTATTTGAATTTAAATCATTTTATTTGACGGATAAAAATCTGTCAGAAGTCACATGACTTTTGATTAGTAAACAAATGACGAAATGTTTGTTTAGTTGAAATACATTTACTTTTAATAATGTCTGTGAGTCTGTCCTCTCATAAGGATTGGCAACAAATTTACAGCAATTTATTTCAATTGATTCAAACAATGGTATGAATTGAATACAAATTTTTTGCATTAATTCAATTATTCATACAATTAGACGAACACTGTCTCCACTCCGGACCCGAAATACCCAGAAATGGATTACTTTATGAACCAAGACACGAGTGATGTCGTGTTTCTCGTCAATGGACAACGAATTCCCGCAATTAAGACATTCTTATCCTTTAAAAATCGTGTATTCAGAGCCAAGTTTTCGGGAAAATTCAAAAAAGTGAAAGAAATTGAGATCAAAGACACGACTTTTGAGGCGTTTAAGACAATGATTCGGTTTTTTCATTCGGAACAACTGGTCCTCAAAAACAACAATGACTTCGAACTGATCCGAGAAGTCTGGAAACTTTGCGACAGATATGAAGTTTTCAGACTTTTGGACAAAATTATAGCCATTTTGAAGAAAAGGATTAGTTTAGAGAACTTGAAACCAATTCTGAGAATAGGCTATAAGTTTGAGAACAGAGAACTGATCGACAAATTGGAAGCATTTATCGCACAGAATATAATCCAATTGTTTAACAAAGATATCAATGAATTGATGGAAATCAATGACATCACAAATGGTTGGCTCTTCACAGTCAACGACAAAGTGATGGAATTCAAAGACACGACTTTCGAGGCGTTTAAGACAATGATTCTGTTCTCATATACGGAACAACTGTTCCTCAAAGATCACAATGACTTTGATCTGATCCGTGAAGTTCTCAAACTTTGTAAAACACATCTAATATACAAATTATACGACAAAATAATGCATTTATTGATAGATAAGATTAATTTAGATAACTTGAAACCAATTATACGTTTAGCCCATTATTTCAATTACAGTAAACTCACCGAAACATTGTCTGTATTTATGGAACAGAATATCAATCAATTGGTTATCAGAGATATCAATGAATTGACAGAAATCAATGAAATCACAAATAACTGGCTCTTCAAAGAGGTTATCAATAAATATTGCCGACCATTGAACGGGAGGTCATACTGGAGGGCAAATAGAAGATAAACCCAAGGGTCAAATCCTAGAAAAATTAATTACCTAGCTATTTATACTAATTTATTTATTAAACTTTACAATTTTGAAAACCTTGACTCAATTGACGAATAAATTTTGAATTTTGATTATTATTTGGTTTTGTTTCCAAAAAATTTTTGGGAAAAATAATCATTTATTTGATAAAAATCTGTAAAAAGTTTTCTAAATTTACTCGAATCAAAAGCCACCCCTTTTCGAGCGTAACGTTGTTTTCGAACAGAGTTTGCAATTGTTTTGAACTCACATTTGAAACGAATTTCAAATCAAATCTCAGTTTTGTTTTCATTTTGTCTTCAAATCTATTGTTTTTATTAATCAGAAAATCAATTAATTTGAGGTTTCGATCAATTTTCTCATTCATCTGAAGGTAATTACTATTTAACCCTTTCTTAAAACTAATCTTTTTGTCGAAATTTGCATCACTTCTGATCAGTCGGTCGACAGTCTGTCCTCTCATTGCGTTTGACATCACTTTAATAGCCATTCATTTCAATTGTTTCTCAAATAATGGTATGAATTGAATACAAATTAATCTTTTTATTGATTTCTAATAATTATTCCAACAATTAGTCCGACAGTCGTTCGGCTGAAGACATGTTTTGTCCCGAAATGGAGTGTTTTATGAACGAAGAGATATCTGATGTCGTGTTTGTAGTCAAAGGACAGCGAATTCCAGCCCTTAAGGGACTGTTGGCCGCAAAGAATCGGGTCTTCAGAGACATGTTTTTTGGAGAGTATAGGGAATGGAAAGACAATGTCATACAAATCGGTGGCGCAGACTATGAGGCGTTTAAGACAATAATTCTGTTCTTATATTCGGAACAATTGGTTCTCAAAGACGACAACGACTTTGAACTGATCCGTGAAGTCCTCAAACTGTGTGACAGATATGAAGTGTTGAGACTTTGGCCGAAAATCACTGAATTATTGAAATTTAAGATCAATTTAGAGAACTTCACAACAATTCTGAGAATAGTCTCTATGTTTGCGAACATAGAACTGATCCCACTTTTGGAGGAATTTATGGCACAGAATATCAATGAATTGGTTAACAGAGATATTAACGAATTGTCGGATATCAATGAACTAACGAACGGCCGTCTCCTCGAAGTGGTTATCAATAGATATCGCGGACTTCAGGCCTGTATTACGCCTCAGTATAGTCGGGAAACACCCCCTTATTACTCGACATCACCGACTTATAGTCCCTACTAGTAAGCCATGAAAGGAGCAAGCACATCCACAAACATCTGAACAGCATTTTCTTCCCTCAATTTCAATACTAAAAAATTGTTTAATAATGTCTTAAAACTAATTATTTTGTATTTCAACGAAATTTAATCATTTGTTTCGCTTTTCACTCAATTTTTGAAATCATTTCTTTGTTTTGTAACCGAATTCTGACAAAAAATTTAATTATTTTTACGTTTCTTTGATTTTAAAGACAATAAAAATGTTAACCATTTTGTGATTAAAAATAAATTGATATAAGAATCGACTCATATCTCAAGAATAGGATTACTTCACAGAACCTGAAAGAGGTCTCAAAAATAGTCTTCGATTACAAGATTAAGAAACTGATCGCAAGAGTTAAGGATTTTCAAAATAGAGTCATTTAGAACTCGAATATATTGCAATTGATATCCAAGGATCAAAACAAGTGTAAGTTGTTTATCAATGAGTTAAGAGTTAATCCCATTATAATAATTGACAAAAACTTTGATTGGAATAAGTATTTATCACCAGAACTGGTCATTGAGTCAATTGATGACATTCTCTACAGAATTGGTTTGTCTTTGATTTCAGTCGGAAATCCATAAGATTTTTCAAGATTCCAAGGTAATTATTTATATTTTCAACCATTTAATTAGTAATTCTCAGCTCTGCACAAACCTATTGCACACTTATTGCTGGTTCACTGTTTTTTCATGTGTTCAAAGATTGACCATGTACAAATTCGAATGTGTTCTTTTTCTTAAAACAATACGGCTCCCACGCAGAGGTATATTTCCACTATTGATCTAGGAAATTTTCATTATTTTATTTTGAATTATAATTCAGTAAAAACTAGTTTTAATGGAAAGTAAATCCAATTTATTTATCTAATTTATTCTAGGAAAAATCCAAATTACTTCTAAATTGTCATTTTAAGCTAAAGATTATTGCAAGAATAAATTCTTCACATATATACCGGAGTATTAATATTGGCTTTGGACCAAGAACTATTTTTGAATAATTCACTATACTTTTGATAAGTTATTGAATTCAAAGAAATTCATTAATATCTTTGCCAAGATAATTGTCAACAAAATGAGTCGATCTATTGATTTAAACAAAGTTCTACCAAGTACACATGTCATAGATTCAGTGGACAAGCATTTATTCCGAATTGGTTTGTACGTTCAAGATCAAAACTCAATTGAAAGGAGCAAGTTTACTAAGCCTGGATTCGTATTATTCATTTTCATACTATTACTAATTGAAAATAATTTAAATTTGCTATTTGATGGCGATGACCATGATCATCTTATGAACATGGCATTTGCGAATACTGCACATTACGCTCGAACAGGAGAAACACTCAACTTGGTTATTAATTCCGGCATTTATTTGGTAATCAGCACTCATTTGCTATATTACTATAACTATAGGAATGGTATAAAACCGACATTTCTTCGCTTATTCCAAATGATGTCGGGTTTGGTTCCACCCAATAGTCTTGGTCTCACCTCAGAAAAAGACATTTTTAAACTTGTCAAAAGAACCAGGTTGTTATTCAAAATAGTCAGTGTTAATGGTATTGTCGGTGGAATTGTGGGATTCCTATTTGTGATGATTTCATATCTTCTCAATTGTTCATTGATTGAGACACTTATTTATGGCACTCCTCATGGGGTTTTGTACATATTCTTTGTCAAACACTTTGTTGATTTATTCAGCTATCAACTTATATATTTTTATTTGCTTTGCATTTATATCAAGATTAAAGTGAATCAATTGAAGGATAGAATCCATTACTCTATTGAAAAGAAAAACTTCAATTCATTGAAATCTATATTCAAATCAATGGACAGAATTTGTATTGAAGTCAATGAATATAACACTACTTTTTGGTCAAAGTTTTTGCTCAGCTT
>JAQGBD010001064.1:0-19547 GCA_034698165.1 Punctoribates punctum | reverse complement strand
GTGGACGGCGCCTGTCGTACCTTCAAAACGGGTGATATCTGTGTTTTGGACACAAAGTCGGCCACAATTACTAAAGTCGGATAACATTCTTATGCTTTAGGAATAAATTAGAGGATAAATGTTTTATCAATAATTTAGTCGACGAAAAGATTTATTAATTAAACTGAAAATTAATTTTTTAAAAATTCAATTTATTGTTCTTCGAGAACGAAAGCCAAAGAGTATTTGCTAGATTAAAACTATACAATTTATAATTTAGCTTTCACATGAATAGCAACCATGGGTGAATCGGTTTTATTATCAACATTGATGTGTGCGTTGCCATCACTGCCTACAGATATAGTTTTGCCAGTACATTTTCCTCCTGCAACAATTAGATCCAAAATTAGTTATTTAACCATGGTTAGCTTATTGATACGTACCCACTAAACCGCCTGATATGATATCACAATACTGTCCGGCAGGTAATCCCGTTGGAAAGGTGTGATCAACGGGTGACTCCTCGTTGTTAATCACAATAAAAGCTTTGTTTCCGCGGCCGAAGGCAATGGCATTTTTTCCGTTGTCCCACCAGTGGGTCATCGGCTCATCCCCCGCAACGTTTCTAAACTTAGCCATATTATAGATCTCTCGCCACCGGTGCTCACAAATCCATTCTTTGGAATTACAGCTGAGGTCAGCATTTCGAGTGACATCAATAATCTCTCCGTTTCTGTTGGGCGGACCGATCCAATCGTTTTTATCAGTTGATCCCTGGCCATTTATCATTATTTTTATTAATAAAAAAACTAGGAACAGTAAGAATAACTTTACCTGGATATTTCGGGGCCAGTAGTAGCTGCTCATGACTCGAGTAATAGAGTAGGGAAGGGCTAACATGAAAGAGGTGGCTATTTTAAGCAGACGTGATTCGAAATATGCAATATTAAGACCGAGTGAACCGGTATGTCCTCTCTGCAAATCGTGGCTATCAATCATGACAAGAGAGTCTCCACTTTTGAGGAAACCCCAGCCCTCTCCGAAATTCTTCAAATAAGCCATTTTTTGATTGTTCTGTTTTCTAACGACTTCAGACAATCTACTGAAGAATCGGAACTCAATAACTCTTCCGACGCCTAAGTATTCTTCAGAGTGCATATGACTTCCCCCCTGAATAAATTCGTGAGCAAAAAATGGTCTAGAACCTGCCGGGAAGTATTTGGTATTGAGATTATGAAGTCGAGAGTAAATATTCTGGATGTCTGCGGGCCACTGATGTTTAGACGCGTCTGATCTGAAACCGGCGACTCCGATGTCTATCATTTTATTGAGGAATTCCGCCTGTTTTTGTCGCACATATTCTTTTCCCTGATCCAAATCTCTAAGTCCACCCAATCTACAGTTACGGGCCTCCTGTGGGTTGTCGTAGTCATGAATCTCAAGATCTTGTTGGGGACAGGCGCCGTGTCCGTGGAAGTCCGTATTAGAGAAGGGAACGCCATCATATTTCATCGAATTTCCGTCATAACTGCTACCATCCGTTCCCTTTCCTTCAAGTATTATAAATATAAATAATGGCTGAATAAAAGAGTTAGACTACGGACCTGACTGTCCACCAGTCATGTGATTTAGAATGATATCGACATATACTCTGACTCCTGCTTTGTTACATCGGTCGACCATATTTGCGAATTGTTGTTCGTTACCACTTCTGCTGATGATTTTATAAGCAGTGGGCTGATACCTTTCCCACCAGGGGCGGAAAGGACTCGTAATGATGGCATTTGCGTGAACGGGCGTCAGTTGAACCCCTGCGTAGCCGTACGGACCCAAAAATATTTCACATTCTTTGGCGACTTCAGTGAACTTCCATTCCATGAGTTGAACGATAACTCGTCGGTCATCCACGAAGTGCGGATCGCTGTAAGGACCCAACCCTTGCGACCCCATCACTACAGTACATAATAAAAGAGCAAAACTTAAAAGTTGTGACATTTTTTCTCTTTTGTGAGACACAACTGATTATTCCTCTACTTTCAGCTCTTTATATACAAGAATTATAGGCAAATAGACGACACAGGTATTCACATATCAGTCCGATTGGCACTCAATTGCCTTCTCATGAGTGTGCTTTAAGTAGAAGGGAACAAGCTCAATTCTCCTGGCTCAAAATTCACAATAATCAAAATTTATATGAATTTTCAAGTGTATTTAACTCTTGGTATTTCAGAGAATCCAATAATTAACTTCAGTTAATTGTATGGAAACTTTTATGGCCACTAAAACATTAAGAAATGCGTCGCTCTTGGTCATTCTCACTATAACTTGTTTTGTGCGATCAACACCTGTTCTTATGATAATTTCATAAAACATAAGCTTATCTTAATAATAATCTTTAGGAAATCACCTTAATCTATAGTTCTATACATTATTCCACTTTTAATAATAATGCCAATAATAGTGGCAGTGATAGTACCAAGTGCACGTACCGGTGCACCCGTTAGATATTTGTGCTCAAGGCCTTTACCTAAAGGTGTTTTCGATTTTCTAAATGATTTCTTTCAAACAAATATATATTAAATAAATGGCATTAAAAACACTAAAGATCACTAGAAATCAAATATTAAATGGAATTTCGAGCTAAAATTGGAAATTTATGAGCAAGGTAAACCATTCTGGATGGATTAAAAGATAAACTTCTGGTTCGGAAAATGTCCATTTTCGTTTTTTCTCGTTTTTTAATCTGCTAATTTTAGTTGTGGTTCAGCCTAGATAATTTCAAACTAATACTTGAAAATAAATGATTCTTGTTTTGAACTCTCATGAATCTTGACTTATGAAATGATCAAGACTTAATTTCTAACTATTAATTTAATACTTAAAATTATCTTTATAATTTATTGGTTTTAAAATTTAAACAGGGCTTATCAAGGTTCTCGATTCAAAGGGGGATAGGGAGAGGAATCGCTTCCAAAATATTGTCAGTTTCCCTAAAAATTAAAGGGTGTCTCTAAAACGTCTTTTTTGCCCTAAGGATCCTAAAAAATTTTAGCATGGCAATTATTCCTATTTTACTCTCATTGACGAACTCTGGGTTTATTGATAATAAGGACATAATCACATAATCTAGCAAATATAGCAAATATTGGTATCTTTTCATTTTTGATTAAATACTTACGAAATAGTATTTCAATGAGAAAGTAAATCATCGCACAAATGAAAAGAGGAATTAGAATAATATAAAAAGGAAATCGATAGAATTTGAGCTTGGTCACCATATTAACATTTTGTTTTGAATATGAATTCGATGTCTGATAAATGTATCACTAAATGAATCAAAACTTTCTGTTCAAACAACTATTCATTTAATAGACGTCTAAATAAATAAAAGTTTAGACTTTTGTGAACTTGTTTTGAATGATAAATGAGTTGATTTGAAAATTATATCACAATTTGTGATTAGAATTAATGCCAAACTTTACAAACATTGGACATTTTGACCAAGCTTAATTATTGCTAGATTTTGATCTCAACAATAATTTAAGTGACAATTATTGTCATCAAATCCGATCTAAATTTAGACTTTCTCTACTATCATACTTTGTTTAATAATTGGAACAAGATTAATTGATTTTAACTTTAGTTTAAATAAGATTATAAATATTCAAACTAAATTGAGCAAGATGGAAACTCCTACAATTAATAGATCAGAAAATTCAAACTAAATTCGGTTATTTGCGTTTTGAGAAAAACTTTTGATATCCTGGTTGTTTCATAAAGAGGATATCGATTCTGTTGGTTAATTCAACTAGTTCAACTTTTAAAGTTCATGATTTTAATTGAGAAGAACGGACTATTTTATTAGATTTATTGTCCTTTTAAACACAGATATTGATCACAGTATTGGACTCTATTCTTATGAAAAAGTACTGAAAGTGTCAAAAAGAAACGACTAATCCTTGAATGAAAACTCACAAAACTGTAAACAAATTATGAGACATTTGTTTACATTTTCTATGTTTTTAATAAATGATAATTAATTGAATAGTTTTCGTCCGACAATCAAATCAATTGAAATACAGTTTATTTACACTAACATTGAATTCATTGATAAATTGGTGAAAAACATGTGATCTCTCAAAAGAGTCTCAAAAGAAATTTGGCCACAAATCAAAACATATGGACTGCAAGACTTCAATTACATCCAATCATTTTTAATTTAGATCAGGTTTGAGTTCATTTTAACGCAGAGGACAGGTATTAGAGATGAATAGTCAGACATATCGGGGCATATCATCAGTTTTAGGCGGTTTCCTTATCCATTTGACCCTGGGCACTTTCTATACTTTGGGAAATGTAAACACTTATATGACTTCATATATTCGGCGATATGTGGACCCGACGGCCCAATACGCCGACTCTATTTGGGTGAACGCGGCCTTCATGTTAGGCCAGGGATCTCTCATGACATTTGGGGGACTCATGGAAATCAAATTAGGCCCTAGGTACATCCCTGGATATGATTGATTGATTATGATCTCAAATCACCACTTATTCCTATCCAACAGATATACGTGTCTTTTGGGTTCTGTTATCTTCAGGTAATTCAATGATTACTTGTCTTTGTTCTGACTTTTCTTCCATTTAGTGGTTCCATAGCTTTAACTTATTTCACGATAAATATGGGTTTCCTATATGTGGTCTTCAGTTACGGGTTTCTGGCGAGTCTTGGAGTTGGTATCGCATATGTGGCCCCTCTCGCCGCCGGAATGAAGGTATCTTCCAATCCCTCCCATTTTTAAGTCAAGTTTTTGTTTAATTTATTTTTAATCCAATATTCCAGTGGTTTCCGGAACGTAAGGGATTGGTTAACGGGATAACAGTGGGCGGGTATGGTTTGGGAGCTCTTATCTTCAATCAGGTTCAGACCGCATACTTAAATCCACTGAATTCTACCCCCGATTCGGATGGCTTTTTCACTGATGAGGCCATACTGTCTCGAGTGCCGTCTCTTTTCGTGCTGTTGGGAGGGGTATACCTCATAATCCAAGTGATCGCCTGTGCGCTGATATTCAGACCCCCTCAATATCCGAATGAAATTATCTTCAATGAGGGAAAGTTTCTTCTAATTAAGTCTCCCTCTGAGTCTGTCCTCGACTGCAGTTACAGCAGTTGTGACGAAGACTCGACTTCGACGCCTATTCCGGCCGTTCAGAAGATAGATCTGTCGCCAAAAGAGGCGATCCGTACCAACGCTTTCATTCAGATGTGGTTAATGTTTGCGTTGAGTACACAAAGCGTTCAATTCATTAACACTATGTATAAGGCGTTCGGACAGCAGTTCATTAAAGACGACCACTTCTTGGCTTTTGTCGGATCTATTGCTTCGATATTCAACGCCGGCGGACGTATTATTTGGGGTCAAGTCCTCGATAAAAGCACTTTCAAGAGCTGTTTTGTATGTCTTTGCGCTCTTCTCTCGGGTCTGATCCTCACATTCATAACCACCCAATCGTTTAATAGTAAAGCCCTTTACTTTATTTGGGTTTTGGCCATATTTTTTACCTTTTCCGGAATATTCGTCATTTTCCCGACGGCCACAGCACAGGTGTTCGGCAAATCCCACGCCGGCACCATTTATGGACTACTATTCACAGCTCCGGTACCTTTAATGGAATGTTTGCCTTTCCTTATCTCTGTGTTCCTCTCCTTAGGCGTTGTCATCACTTTTAGGCGCTTTAATGTTCCAAATAATACAGGAAGAGTTGGGTTGGTTCGGCTCCTTCTTTATGGTGGCCGTACTAACTATTCTGGGTATGTATTAATACTTTCCTCAGCTATTATTCTGAGTTCACCACAGAATTTGAACGTTTTCTTCACCCGAACAGCACTTCTGTTAATGATTTTCTTCCCGTCGGACATGGATTCGTTGCGGACCCGAAAGATAGCGAATTGAGGATCAAATTTGACCAAAGATTTTGAATCTATTTCTCTTCAAATGTATCGACAATTAAGTGATTGTTTCAGTGATTTATCGACAAATTTAACGAAAGTCATGTCATGTGTTTCGATGTCTTCTCATTTTAATGACTAGTCTTTCATCAGATTATTGTTTTCTTTAATAATTTATTTATTGATTTATTTATTATTAAATTATATTTAAATTCAATGTATTTTTAATTCAATGTTTAAATTATATGAAAATCCTATTCAGTGTTATAAATATTTTTGTTTTAATCAAATTGTGATTGAATTCGACTGAAAAACAAATTGTGATTCAAATATTCCAAATGTATTCCCAAACAAATATATAAACATTTATCTCATAAATGTATTAACTTATAAATAATTCTATGATCTGTTTGTTTAATATATTTCCACTAATTTTTAAATATTTTAATAAAATGTTTTAAGCATTGAATGGAAAAAAAGTTTGAATTTTCCTGAGATAAGAGAAATCTGATAAAAAGGGGTCCTTTGAGTGACAACTGAAGTGCAAAATATCTGTTAAACTAACGGAAAGTTTTATAACTCACACTAGACTTCTATCGTCTGTTTATACCTTTACTTCTCATTAACTATCAATAATTATCCTGCAATTTAAACTTACACCTAAATCAAGTGAGATTATGATTAGTTACAAGGTCAGAAACAAGAGAATAGATCAGAAATGATCGCATTAAGTCTTCTTTCAAAATATGGAAATATTTTTGCTAAAAATTCTTATTCTGTGTTTAATTATTAAGATTCCTTATTTGTGGCAAATGAATGAGCATGGTTAAATGGTTAAATGGTTCAATGGTTCAACCAATCAATGGAAAATTGAATGCAAAACTACCAGAACTATGAACATGAAATATCCTTGAACATTAATTTTTTGTATACATTAATTTCTACCATAAATAGAATGTCGAACACATTTTTATAACCTGTGCTCTGAGGTAGAGGTAAATGGCTTTACTCAGTCTATTGATCTATTGATCAGTAATTTTAGTCAGTTTTAAAACCTTCAAACTTTGTCCTTACGATTGAATAGCAATAAAAGTTCATTAAAATCTGACTATAAATGTGGTATTATTTACCAGGTTAAAAAAAACATTATTTGTAGACCTATCGGATTTTGAGAGACTGTCGCACCCACAGCGTAGTAATACTTTCGCGCAATCAATGCGTTAAATAGTTCCGACCGACTAAAATAGAACATGGACAATTGCCAAGATTTTAGTCAATTAAGAGAGTGACATAAATAAAGATTAAAAGCGTTGCAAAGTTGATGACTGAAGAAAAGGTTCAATAATTTATTGTAAAATTATTTTCGCAAAATTATTCTGTTTTTAGTGTAAAAGTATAGAAAAGTTGTGATGCGTCTGATTTGTAGCGCATTGAGAGGAGGGATAGCTTTGAGACAATCGTTGCTAACGTTTCACTCAATACGAGTTAACACAAGTCTCCAGTTATTTGAATTGAAGTCCACATCAAGTCTGGCGTTAAGCACATCATTCAAACAATTTTGTCGTACATTTGCCACTAAAATGTCTTTACCCAAAGTTTTCTTCGACATGACCGCTGATGGAGCGCCCGTCGGCCGAATCATTATGGAGGTAATGACCAGGTTTCATTTTAATTGAGGCCAATTTGTTTGAGACGTTTGCCGCTGACCTTCAATTAGAGGAAAATTTCCAGTAAAGCCGGTAAACGGCGTGTCTTTGCGTACAATTTCTTTACTGTTTTTGTTGCTTTTCTTCCTCCCATTTAATGTATTTTCCATTGGATTGAATGAACAAAATATTTTGAACTAATATTAAATTTCTTTGTTTTCTCAATTTTCAACCAAAATGTGTTTTAATGTCTTTCTATTGAATTATTGATTAGTTTTTCTCGCAATTCATTCACTGTTTTTGTCTATTTTTGTTGCTTTTAATCTGTTAGCTCTCGATTACATCCATTGCAGTGTTGAGTCATTGTTTTCATATTCACTTCAATCGGCAAATCCCGGCTTTAAATGAATTTATTGGATAATAGTTTAGACAATTGGCTGACATTTGATATAATAGATGACTATTAAAGACTAATAAGTAATTGATTTTTGTTATCAGTTGCGGTCAGACGTGACCCCAAAGACGGCCGAAAACTTCCGGGCGTTGTGTACGGGAGAAAAGGGCTTCGGTTATGAGGGCTCGACATTCCATCGGGTGATCCCCAACTTCATGTGTCAGGGCGGAGACTTCACTAACCATAACGGAACCGGTGGAAAGTCTATCTACGGCGCAAAGTTTGCCGACGAGAACTTTCAGCTCAAACACACCGGACCCGGTGTTCTCTCGATGGCCAACGCAGGTATGACCTCATAGTTGAGTAACTTATCGCTGACCAGTTGTCGTGTTTTAGGTCCGAATACGAACGGCTCGCAGTTCTTTTTGACGACAGTGAAGACCTCGTGGCTCGACGGCAAACACGTCGTCTTCGGCACTGTTGTCGAAGGCATGGATGTCGTTAAGAAGATCGAGTCTTATGGCTCTCAAAGCGGCAAAACCAGTAAAAAGATCGCCGTCGCTAAGTCTGGTCAGCTCTAAATGGAGGTCTGGCCGACAGTAACCGCATAGGAATGAGACGCCATTTAAATCAACAAAATTCCTCTTTTAATGATATCACTCGAAATCCAATTGTTTTAATCTTAATCCAAATAATGATCTAAAAGTGATTGAAATCTATTTGTGGTCAACCAATCGTTTCCGGTTGTCTTCACTGCTGTTGCGGACCATCAAAAACATGTCAAACCTATCAATTGATTTGTGATTTTTTTCTTAGCCTTTAATTAAATTTATTGTATTTTTAATTTTAATGATTTCTGTTCACAAGATTTCCGTTTCTTTCAATTGATTTACGATTTTTTGGTGTAATTCAAGATTTCGCTCATTCTTTGCGTATAAATAAAGTATTTTAAACCCAATTATTGTCTTTTATTTCGTTTATTCTCTTAAATGAAAACAAAGTCAAAGATTTTCCTCATTTTTCGAATTAATGTTTGTCTTTAAGCAATAAATAAATATATTATTCGAGTTATGAACCCAAACAACATATTTAATGTTTATTAAGATTTAGGGAATAATGAGGGGAAACACACATTGGGTTTGGGGTTGGATTTGGTCTCACTTTTGGCGCTCTTCTCAGGTCTCGTCTCATCAAATGGCGAGAAATGGGAATAAAAGTTAAGCTTTGGATTTGAATGTCTTTCCTTTGGGTTCTCATTTTAGACGTGTTTTTTGTGTTTTTAAATAAGGGAAGTGCTCTGTATTCACATGTTTTGGTGATTCAATGATTTAATTTCTATGGAATTCTGATTCAATGCCGGTTCCCCTCCATTCATATGGACTGACAGCTGCAGTAGCGGTAGGTGTGGGTCAGCGCACGGTTTCTATTGGCAGTTCGCCGTTCACTCGATAGGGGACTGACATTGACTCAGTTTTGTGAGTCGAGTAGTCCCTCCACTCAATGGTTGTGCGACTGCTTTAAGCTGTTGGACAGCCTCTGCACAGGTCTTGTGCTCTGCTATTGATTTCTATTTTCAATATGTCTTTCAATTAGTGCGCGTCTTATCACTCAGTTATCACTCCTTTCCTAATATAAAATACATTTCGTTTTAATTTAAATTTAATTTCATTTGTTTTTGAACTTAATTTTAATTTTAAGTAAATTTGTTTCGTCAGTAATTAAGTCACAATTAATTAGTCATTAATTGAGTGAATATTTGACTCATTTTTTCGCTTGAATTTCATTTCAAAGTATTTTTCAAATTTGTTTTCAAAACAAAATATTTTCGTCGAAAGTGTTTTTCAAAATTAATTTCATTGAATTTAAACTCATTTATAATGAAATTCAAATCAAATTTACTAATAATTTGATCCAAAACTATATGTAAGTCGAGTTTTGTCCACTTTTTGGACGACTTTTCAATTGATTTGTCACTCATTTCCTGTTTTTATTTGTTTTTCAGATATTTTTAAATTAATTGAAAGATTAGTTAATTTATTAAAAGATTAAACGAAGAGAGGAATGGATTTTGAATTCGAGTCAATTCCGACGGCTATGGAGTCGTCGGTATCTTCGCCGCCAATGTTTCCGATGTCGGGTCTGAGTCGACGACACCGACGACTGTCGAGTTCCTCACAATCTCTTCGGGAACTGATAGACAGTGAAAATTGTATCGAAAACATCACTCCATCCCATTGTGACCTCTATTTGATTACAAGGAAAAAATTGTCGCAAATTAACGGAAATACAATTAAACAAAATCAAGACCTGAGACGAGAAGTGTTGTTGACTTCCATTCATCGGAACATTACATCGAAATCAACGGCCAGTCCCACAATCAATGGCTTCTCAGTGAATGAGCTGACGAGCAGTACTCCCATAATAGACTCGACGGTGACCTCCACTCAAATCAGAGACCGATTCGAGTCCAATGACTCCCAACCGATGATTATTAATACCGACCAACAGTTCAAATGTAAATTCAGTTTAATCTTCAAATTTGTCTTAATTTCGATCTATTCTGAGACCAAAAACTACTTTACTTTCATTTATTGGCCAAAAACTATTCAATCGTTTGATAATTGACTCCAAAACAGTCTTATTTTGATTTTAATCTTTTGGTTAATAATTTAAAATTAAACTAATTTTGGAATACTTTTCAATTTTTCTGTATTTCAGTCAAGAATTTAATCTTTTATTTGATTTTCTGTCAATTTTTGATTTTTCTCTCATCTGAAGGAATTTGTTTTAAATCAGTTAAAAGTGTTATTCGTTTTTAGTTCAAACCATTTATTAAATTTTTGATTTGAATTCATTGAACTAAGGATTAAATAATTAAGAAAAATGTGTAAAACAATAGTAAGAGGTATTGGGCGCCACATAACAGACATTTGTTATCTTGGATTTCGTTTTGACTGATAATGTTTTTTCATATTTTCAATGTTTGACTGTTTTTCTTGTTCTTAACATTTGAAGCCATTCGAAGATAACAACATTTTTCTTAAGATTGAGTTCAAAAACATATCTATTGAATAGTTGTCAGCATTTTCTGAATAACTCTTATCAGCGAATAATTCTTATCTGACTTATTCTGTGCTCCAGATGTCAATCTATCGGCGACCACATCGACGACAACCACCACAATGGCCAACAACTCGAATAGTGCCACACGAATGATGACCACATCTTCGACGAGGACTACCCCGTCGTCGATGAAGAAACGAAATTTGGTGACCACTCCCAGCCTTCCCAACAGTGACTACGAAGAGGAGTGGAAGACGACTATAAAGCGTCTGAAAGTAGTTCACGGCTTAGATGGCGGTGCGTTCGATGTGTCCATGGATTCGGAGTTTGATTCCGGTTTTTGTGATAACGATCTCAACGACTTAACCAATAACTTTCATAGCCTTAAGACGCCGTTCACTTGAGTCCTGTCCACTCGAGTAAACAAATCATACAAACCTCAAACACATTTTTTCAGACATTGAATACATTATTAAAAGACATTTAATGACATTTATTATCAATTTTTTTGATATTTCGACTCTTTTTGTATTAAAATATATATATAATCGACTGATTTGTCGATAAATTAGTTTAAGACTAATTCGGATAATATTTGGATAAATATTCGATTAAATGATCGAAAATTGTTTTTCTTGTGAACAAAACTTATTTTAAAGACTAATGTTTCGCATAATTGTTCGCAAATTATTTGTTTTAAACCTTTATTTTATATATATTTGTCTTTTTATAAGAAATTTAATAATTTATAGAAATTTTCGATTATTTTATAATACATTAAATGTTTTGCCATTTATTGTCACAAATATTTGCTTTTTTGTCACAAAACTTATTCATTTTCATTCATTTCAAATCATTTCCCTATTAATTGAATAAATATTTGTTTATGTCATTTGAAATTCAATGTCACGGATCAGTTCGGATCAGTTTCAGTGACGGCATTACTCATGGATTCGCGAAAATAGTTTTTAGAAACAAAAGATTGTAATAAAAGCCAAGAATCGATTTGTTGCGCGTTTTTTGGTCAATGCATAGGTTTTGCCTGAATTCCAATTATTTGAACGGTTTTAGTGAAACCTCTTTGAGTACAAAACATTTGAAAATGTCATCAAATGAGTCGAATGAGGGAACACCACCCGATCCTAATAAAAATTCAAAGAGTGTAAAGCGTACCCCAACACAGGAATACTTGACAGGTCTCCCGAGTCTAACTACTCAAACAGGAGATAATCGACAACCAATTGATGGCAAACCTCAAGAGGCAAACGTTGGAGAGAAGAGTAGTGGAAGTGATTCCAAAGGAGAGTCCACTGAAAAAAGCAAAAGTAGTGAAAGCAAACCCTGTTGTAATTGTAATTGTAAGCGCCATCGAAGACCAAAAGGCCGGGGCAGAGGTAAAGGTAGAGCCCGTTCTTCACCCGAAGAATCAGTTTCCAGTTCTGAAGCCAACAATCCATCGGACAGCAGTGGTGGTCGTTGGGTCACTATTCATGGTTGTCGCGTATTTATACGTGATAAAAACCCCAAAACTGGGCCAAATGAAGCCACTCCTGCTTCAGAAGGACAGTCAGATGAGTCCACTGAAAGCAGCAAAAGTAGGGGACGGGGTAGAGGTCGGTCACGACGGAGGAAACGAAAGAAACGAAAAAGTCATTCGCCATCAGAGGAATCAGAAAGTAGTAGTAGTGGGGGCCGGTGGGTCACCATTCGTGGTAATCGTGTATTCATACGCGACAAAAATGGCCAGGGTGGGCCCAATGAAGCCACTGGAGATGCTCAAGATAGTGCTAAAGAGAAAAGTAGTTCTAGTAGTGACACTCAATCAGACAGTAGTGGTGGCCATTGGGTTACAATTCGTGGTCGTCGTGTATTTATAAAAGACAAAAATCCTCAAAGTGGACAGAATAAAGCCACTCAAGGAGATGAAGGACAGACAGAAACTTCTGGGGGTAGTAAAAGCCAAGAACTTTCTTCAACTCTGGATTCAGTTTCAAGTCCTGGTGAGAGCACTGAATCAGACAATATTGATGGTCGTTGGGTTACACTTCGCGATGGCCGCCGTATATTCATATCGGAAAGAGAGGTGGAAGGGGGCAAAAGGCGCACTTCTCGTAGAAAAAGTAGAAAAAGACGGCGACGTCAAAGACGGAGACGAAGTAATCAAAGTTTTGGCAAAAAACACCGCAAAAGACGTCGCAAAAGTCATCGTAAAAGTCATGGAAGAGGTGAATGTGATTGTGGTTGTCATAAACCCGAAACTTCTGATAGCAATGGAGAGACTCCTATGAGCTGATCCCACAGCTTTCAATGACAACACAATTGACACACTTTTAGTAAATTCCAACAAATCTTATCTAAGAATCCAATAAAACATTCCGTAAATGAATTATTGGTTTAATGTTTAAGCATTCAATTCACAGGAAAATTGATTTCCAATCAAACCATATCTCAAAAGTATAATAAATCAGAATTTTTCCATCTTTTTAGTCATTTCATTAAAGATTCAAAAGATATGACGAATATATAGAATAATTGGGAAAACTGTTTTAGTAGATGAGAGAAAATTTGAATAATTGGCCTAGATTATGTTAAATGAAATTGTTTGAGGGCCTAATTTAATGTCACAATTATTGAAAATTGATTTTTGAAATGAGGAGAGGTATAAATCCAGCGATAAACCAGTGATATGACTGACTGACTACGCAAAGAACAATCAAAAGAGAAGAGGCTGTCCCTTGATTTAAGTCAATGGCAAATATATTTGAGTGCCTGAGTGGTTGGTATGAGTGAAAGAGAGACACAGAGAGAGTTGTAATATACCTTATAAACCATAAAAAGATCGGTCTTTAAGCCATTGGAGTGGAGAGAAAGTCGGTGCGAATCATACGCGCACTCAGTTTGTCAGAAGAGTGAAGACACAACACATGAGACCAAATGCACAGAACTGTTGCAGCGCTGGAAACGGAGAGAACTGTACGAAGACCTGAAAGCAAGTGATGACTGAGTGATACAACAAAATTAATAACCAAATTGAAAAGTTTTTTCCCTCTTCACTTGTCGTCACACTCTCCGAGTCAAGCCATGAAAGTGGTCTTCATTTTTATCACTTTCTTCGAGAGTCAGTCTATTAAAGTCTAATATAATAACATTAAAAGAGACTTATTTTTAGCAAAAATAGCAGTTTTGCCTTCAATTCACTCTTTTCTCTAATAACACATTGAATTTTTGCTCTGAATTTCAATTCTGTGCGAATACTCTGAAACTCTAAAAAGAGTTTTTCATATATTTTTTCTCAACTCAAGTGTGAAATGAAGTCTCGAATATATGGAAGAGAAGACTGAAAAAGTTATTTCTTATATTTTTGTCTGCATTTGTGTCACAATGAAGTCGAAAATTATTGATTTTTAATTCACTGTACTCTCAGTTCTGGAGTTTTGCACACAATTTCATATGTGATCCAATCTACTGATCCTTGCAATCAAATCATTATTGTTTATAAACTATTAAATCCTGGAATTCTTGACCCAAATTCATGACCAATGTCTTCGATCGCTTCTCCGATGGTAATCAATGATAATAATCAGTTTTGATCAGAAAAATTCAGACAATTTTGACTCTAATATAATTAATCATCGATTGAATCAATAATTGATTCACAGATATATTGAAAACTTGTTAAACCTTTGGGGAAAATGTTGGCAAACAATGAGAACTTCAACTAAAATGAGTTTATTTATAATAAAAACTTTGCTATTAATCGAAAGCCTAGTCTTGCCGTTTGTGTCATCGGTTGTCGTCAAAGAGATTACCAAAAATCTATTGAATCACTCGAATGACACGACTCGTAAAATACAGATCGTTGTGTTGGGACCGGCAGATGAAGACTTACCCTACTCTCTCAATAAGACATTACCGGCTATTCTATTGGCAATTCGAACGATTGAAAGCGAGAGTAGGAGCGGACGCCGCCAATGGTTGGGCGGATGGGAAGACGGCGTCGAACTCCTATTTCGCGACACACAATGCAATTCAACGGTCGGACCGTTGGCTGCTTTCGACTTCTATACCACATCTACTGTCGATGTTTTCCTGGGACCGCTCTGTCCATATGTTTTGGCGCCGGTGGCCAGATATTCATCGATATGGAGTATTCCAATATTAACCACCGGTGGTCAGGAAGAACACTTCGCTAACAAGATGTCCGAGTTTCGTTTCCTGACTCGAATGAATGGCTCCTTTCTACAGGTGGGCCTCATATTCGTTCAGGTGAGTGCGTCCTCCTTTTTCTTATGTTATTCTGATTCTGTGATGTTTTTCCCTGACATTTGATCCGATGGTGCACTCAATTACCTACAATTAAAAGACAATTTTCATGTCATTTATTAAATCGCTCAGAAAATTGTGTGAATTCTCTGAATTGATGGCATTTTTAGTTCTTATCCTTCCCTCTCATCAACTCTTTTATTGACTGAAATTCCATTCATTTCATTCAACATTCAACTGATTTATTAATATTAAAATTCATTTATCTCTTTTCCAAATCAAATGCCGTTAATGTAAAGCAGAACTCAGTTCAAAGAATTCCTTTAAGTCTTTTCTGTTGTCACAGAATAAGTCGGCTTTCCTTTTGAATACTCAAACATTGAATGAAGTCATTTAGACTATTGAAAGATTAATTTTTCAGCTTTTATTTGATTAATTATTTGTTAATCTTCTTAAAAATTAGTTTTTAATTAATTCTTTTGCCAATAAAACAAAATTTATAGTAATGTCAGCGAAGAGTAAAACAGAGTTTAATTCGTTTATAGTTTGCGGCAAATAATTAGTTGAGAAAACTGTTTGTCTTCGAAAAAAGAAGAATTAATTAGAGATTAGTTGAGAAACGGATTCACAATAGACTGAAACCACACAACAAGTAGTCTGAGTAGAAGTACTTGTTTTTTACCAAACAAATTGTGCCAAAATGTGTCGGATTATTCAAATTAAGCTAATTATTCAAATTGAAAGCCTTTTCTCTACTAATGTTTTTTCATTGACGTTATGAATAAGTGGATCCTTTTTATACAACTTTTGTGTTAAGGTCTTGACCAGGTCTGGCTAAGGGGGGATAGCTCGGGGAACCACTTCGGACATAAAAATAGACAAAACGCCCCGTTTTTGTCGGTGGGCTTAACACAATGTCGATGGACTTTTGGGTCCGATTTTATCCCTTCCCTAATCTCCCAAAATGATTGAACTCCTTCCAAATCCTCTTGAGATGAATGAGCTTGGCCATGTTTTGTCTTAACGTTACGCCTGAAAAATGAGTTAATATTCCGTTCATTTTTTAAAGAGGATGAATAATTTGGTTCAATTAAATTGTCAAGCTGAATATTTTAGATAAATTTAATTTACATAAATTTCAATTGTTTTTAAAAATTAAGTTTAAAACAAAGATTTTGAAATATATTTTTCAAATAATAGCAAAATTTGATTTGATTTTCAATTTCTATATTGAATTTTGAGATAAGAGGAAATACACTCCAATTGAATGGTTTTCTCATTTGTTTTTCTCTTCAAAATATGAGTCAATTAATTAAATGACAAACTCTGCTATAAAAACATTTTTTGTTGAAAATCATATATATTCCGTTGATTCGGGATATTCTGGATATTCTGTATATCGAGTCTAATATATGGAGACTATCCGTAGGTGTTTCAGATAGTTGAGCACCGGGTGGACAATCAAAAGCCCGTTTCATTCATCAAATACTAATAAACTAAAGAGATTTTGTTGGAAAATGAATTATTTATGAAATAAATCAGTTGTTTTATCACAAGGAAAGCCTCTGGGATTTTAGTGTATCATACTTCTAAATGTTCAAGAGTATATTATTCAATACACTTTATCTAATTGAATCCAAAAATGTTAACTAAATTCATTAAATTATTGAATTTCGGCGAAAATTTAAGGGATTTTAAAACTGGGAAAATAATTAAATCCTTTTCAGTTCACATCTGTTTAAAAATCAAAAGTTATTTTGGAAATAGTTTTATACAATTCGTTATACAATTTGTTGCTTTAATTCAAATAACCGTAAAAACAGTTTTCAGTGATTTGTTGGATATTTGGTCTGTTGTTTACAAAAAGGATACGAATATTCTTAGACTGGAATAAAAATCCATTTAAAGAGTCAGTTTTGACGCTATATTTTGCCATTTTCTCAATTGATCTCAACTTCTCAAAAGGTTTTGACATCAATTGAGAGAAGAGTTTTGTCAAAATATTTTTAAAACTGTATTAACAAAGAATTGTTTGTTTGCCATGAATTGTGATTCACTTAAAGAATTGAAGAACTGTTTGATTTGCAAAATTCCCGAATGTATACCAAATGTATACAACAGTTCGCAAACGTTTTCGTAGTTTTCAGAAGTATTAACAACTCTTAACATTTGTTGATTAGGTTTTTTCGACTGTAAATTATGCCAACAAACTAGCAATTACTCAATAGCGCGCTCTTTTCCCCATCCACTCCGACCCTCCCTCTCCTTCATCGAAACAATGAATTAATTGCTTATCTCGAATACCTTGAATCAAATGAAAGTTTTATAACTAATTTTCTGAAACATATTATTAATGATAACTTTTTGGAGAAAGTATTAGAAAATGAATCTAAAAATAATCCGTCGAATAATTTATGAGAACACAAACCAATTGCTCTCAAATCGATCTAATGTTTAGCCAATTAAGTTTTGCAAGATTCAATTTTTATTGAATTCAGTCGTTTGTTAGGATAAAAACTATAATCATGAAAATCAATTAAATCATTTATTGAATTTAATTATTTATAATTACATTAAGTGAAAGTAGCAGGAACAGGTTAATGAGTGCTCTAATTGCCAATTCTGATCACTGATCAGATAAACCATAGATTTGATGGCCAAACACACATTCAATTATAGGTTTATTCAATATCTCTGCCATTAGTCTCACTCTCTGCTATTATTTTCAAACTTATTAATTAAATTATATTATAAATGAATTATTCAAAAAATGGTCCCTTTTTTAGATATAATAATTTTTTAACCTTTTGTTAATTTATTTGCGAATATAATCATTGACTTCAAAACTGGAAGAATCGGTTAATTTAATTACAGAATTGATTTGAAATTCTAATAAAATTATTATAATCTATCAAAAGCTTATTCAATAAAAGATAAAATACACTTAAAATAATTTGTTTACTTAAATATAAAATTTGTGTTTATTTTGTGTCTAAATTTAAGTACAGAATATCTAATGTTTTGTCCTCTTTTTCATTGATATTTCTGTTTAGTTATTACAACGTTTTCAATGGGAAATCGTAGCACTGGTTTACCACAACTTCGAGGACCGATCCATAGGAAATTCCAACTGTTTTTTCACCCTGAGTGCCGTCTACGCAGCACTGGGCAGAAAAATGAATTTTCACACTTCGTTTGATGAAACGAAATCAGATAATGACTACAAACAACTGTTGACCGAAATATCGAAAAAAGCCAGAAGTAAGCCATCAATTGATCCATTAGTTCAATAGAAATCACTGCACAGCTATTGATATGAGTTTTACATTCATTTCACTGATTTGGAAGTAAAGCCTAATAATGTTGAGACCTTTCCTCCAGAGAAGTGTTTCCGAGTGAATAAAATCTCTAATTCTGTGCCCAAAATTAATGAATTATCTATTCCTCGTTAATTTGTTTCTCATATTGTTCGCTATCTCACAGGACTGACTCATAATGAGAAAAGAGTCACAATTTTTGCTCTGATTTATTGCATATTTTACGATATTTTCATTGAAATTACTTCTAATATAAATATTTATCAAACAATAGGCACTTCTAATAAGCATTTTTCTCATTAGAGACTCTTATTTAACATTTCAGTGTTCAGTGTTGTCACAAATCATATAAATCAGAAATAAGTCAGATTAGCTAGCTCACCATACTCATGGCTGACCAGTCCTAAAAGCAATAAGTTCTTTACTCAACCATTTTTGGAATAATTTTAAATATTATTCTCCTTTAAAGCTATAATATTCAAAATGAGGGGGAATAGCAATAAACCCTAATTTTGTGCTCGAGATCATACCCTGATTTCTCTGTCGAACGACATTCCCATCAGAAAGTTCTGAAGTTGCACTTTAAAAAAAAGTTGGAAATAGTTGACCTTACTCCCCTTTGATTTTTTCGAAGCCTCGAAAACCCATCTAATTTTTTGGTCAGAGGTATACCTTCTGAGGTATCTTGGTCATCACTAATTTCAATTTTTATTTTCATAAAAGGTAAAGACTGATAAATTGCTGGTTAAGTTAAACCAAGTTAAGATGAAGATTTCCGATTTTTAGATTCAATTTAATTTTTTTTATAGACATAAAACATTTGCCAATTATTTATTTGAATGAGGGAAAACTAAAATGGGTATAATGGCTATAATGCAGGGGTGCGCAAGGTCCGAGACCCTAGGGGGGGGGCCGTAGGGGGAGGCCGATTCG
>JAQGBD010001063.1:0-19555 GCA_034698165.1 Punctoribates punctum | reverse complement strand
GAGAGAGAGAGAGAGAGAGAGAGAGAGAGAGAGAGAGAGAGACAGACAGAATGTTGAATGACTTTAAGATAAATTTACGATTTTTAGTCTTTTTATCACTAATTGTTATGAAATTTAAGCCAAGAAAAAGTTGCGTTAAATTAAGACATTCCCAAAATCATCACCGGTTTGTGGAATTGATAAGTCAGTCAATTTATCCTAGTTATTTTGTCGTTAAATATTTACAAACTCCTGATAATAATAAATTCAATTTCAAAGTTAGCGTCAAATAAATTAAATGTAATTCCAGTCTTAGTTATCAATTATTATAAGATAGTAGAATGTGTTTAAAATAATATCCAGGATATATTAGGTAAATGGCATCACATTTTAAATTCTAAATTTAAATGACTTTAATAATTAAAAATAAGCATAAATTGAATTTAAAATTGAATATAAATTTTCCAAAATAATAATTATCACGATTTTGGTGACCATTAAATTATGAACAAAACTAATGGCTTTTTATTTTAATTCTATTAATTTGTTTAATCAAAGGCTTAAAAACTAATTTCAAGTTTAAAAAACCCCTTTTTTAAAAAAACAAATATTTTTAAATAACATTTTTGTTGAAAACCTTTTCAAAGTTGAGTTCGTATTAAATCAATTTAATCATAAAATCTTGAAAATGCTTTCGATTCGTATAAAATAATTGATTAAAATCTAAATTCAAAGCCGAGTGAACCATAAAATAGTTATCAAGAGGTTTATCATAGTTTCCAAGTATAATATTTAATGAAAATGGATTAAAATTGAGTTATTAATCACAAGGAATTCAAAAAATCAATCAACTCTTCAGACAAATCGTGGGCTAAGAAGTGCTAATCAATTAAGAGTCAAGAAATTGTTTTTCACAAATACCTAATTAGGATATAATTAATTATGTATTCAACAATTTGATTCTCTGGAAGGCCTTTTCAATTGAGCCATCACATTTTTTCTTGGGGTATAGAATATAAATGGCATTAAATCATTGATTAGACGAAACTATCGTCTGTCCAATCATTCAACTTCTCGCCGATCGTTCATTCCTTCCCTTCATTGGCTTTAATGTAATAAATGAGTCGATTATATAATTTATAACTATTTGTCTTAAAAGCATTGATATCTCACAATAACTTATTGTAAGATTAATTGAATGAATACCTGATTTTTGTGCTAAAAATAAGTCTAACAACAGGTAATTCATCTTGCAATGAATTATTCATAATAAGTTCTTTTGGTTCATTAATTCTTCGGCTCTCAGTTTAAAAGTTTTCTGAATTTTTTCCAAAGAAATTAATTCTAAAATCAGAAGAATTTTATAAATTCTTAGAAAAACAAAATTAAAAACATTTGGAAATAAAATGTATGAATGACTGACTGAATGAATGCTTTATTTAATGACAAATAGTATTCATCGCCGAAAATGACATGAATTCAGAGGAATGAAAGATGTTTTTCATGTTAAGCGAGGCTATCGATCAAAGAGTAAATCACTTCCCAAATGCCACTAAATTGGTATTAATTTTTAAAATATATAATTCTTATGAATAAATATGACTTAAATATGAAGATTAGCTAAGATTTGATACGAAGAGAGGAAAGGTATCTTCTATTGACCCGATTATAACTTAAAATAATCGCTCGAATCAATTGCAAGAATTATGCGCTCATTATATATGGGATCCAAAACACAATAATATAATCATTTAAATTGAGATAAATTTGGTTTAATAAGCATTTTAGTCAACCATTAAAACCATGTTATTTATAAAACAAATAAATCAATTGAGTAATCGGTCGAAGCCTTCCGATTGAGTGCTGAACACATTTCAAGCAAAATATGTTTGCTTTGACTTTAAATCAATAACTGATAAAAACCTGAAAATAGTTTTCCCAAAATTGATTAATCGACTAAAATGTGAGTTTTCTTCTCTCAGAGACTTCTCTTGGATATTATAGTTATAAGCTTTAAATAGAACCAATTTGACAAATATTCTTAGCAAACACTATACGACTTTAATCAAGTCCTGAATTTTTTCAAATGGAATTCATTTGATGTGTCAACTGATTGTCGATTCAACTTTCTGTGATGTGCAACAGCAACAGGGTCACTATTAGCTATTTTTGGAATTTGCCTTATTTTCCATACATTTTTGCTTGCTCAAACTAATTATATTCTAATAATAGGATAGGGTTGAGAAAAAATCAGGATATTGTCATTTAAAAGGAATCTCAATATCATCTCAATTGAAATTTTTACTTCAATTTGATCTCAACTTAGGAATGAGTAATGCTTTACCTATATTATCATATTATACTCAACTAATGAGCTAGGTAATTTTTATATTGATATGCTCATGTTTCCTACTTTACAGTTTTTTTTGACAATTTTTCCAATTCTACAATAATTGATTTGCCTTTATTTAGCTTGTTGATTCAATTGCTGATAAATGGCTCACTCATGACTGAACTAGTCAATTTACAATAATAAAGATGTTTATCAGTCATATAATAATTCGGAAAATTGAAAATTGTTTAAAAAATGAAAAAAAGACAATAAATAAAATCTGAGGAATAGTTTTTAAATTAGTCTAATTAATGTTAATCTAGGCACATTAAACTTTACATAACTCTTGCCATCGATGTAGAGACTGGTCGGTCACTTATATTGATTGAATGTGAGCCATGAATTTCAAGCTGAACATGGCTGTGGTCAAAAAATGATCATGCAAAACCTATTATTTGTTGTTTTTAATCTAATTTATAACTTCGAATGGATTTATAATTCTTTTGGTAATAAATCATTTTTTGATCGATATCTGAATTAAATCATTTATAGAGCAGACAATCAAAGCTTTTGAACTTAATTATGATTTATCCGAAAAACGTCCACAAAATTACTGAAAAAAATAGTGATTAACCAAAAAACAAAAGAATTTATTATCAAATATTATTTCCCATGAATTCAATTCTTATGTAAATTCTGTAAAATCGTTGCATTTTTGCCAAAAAATAATATTTACCGAAAAATATTTTCGATTTATTCAATTATTTAAGAATTTTGTGTAATTCTTGTAAATTAACGTCATTTAAGTGAAAAACTTGTTATTTGAATGACATTTATTCAAAATCAAAACAAACTTCAAAGTCATTCCAATTGATATAAAAACAACAAAATTACTTATTCTTTGAATTTTATTATTTGAAAAATAAGAAAATCTAGAAATGAGTTGAGTTCGGAAATTCCTCAATTCATTAGCTATATCTATGTATCTTGGTGAAAAGTTTGCCCAAAAATAAACCAAAAAGAGTTGAGTTGTGAACATTTTATGGCCTTAAAAGGTTTAATTTGAATGTCAGTGAACTGGCCCTCAGCCCTCAGCTCAGACACATTTGTCAAATATGGCTATCATTAAGGCTTTTCCCATAAATAAATGTTTTATTTGAAAAGTGATGGACTCTAATAACTCTAATAACTACTTATATAACCTTTTATTGACTTCACGTTCGCAAGAATTGGTAGAAAAGGCAAAATACATACCCTTATCATTGCTTTTAATTAAGTATATTTATCCTAGAAGTTGAACAAATTGTAATAGATTAGTTTTGATCTGTTTGGCTCAAATGAAGAGCAGTCACACACACTCTTTGATTGAATCTAAACTAAAGACAAAACTTTTGCCAAAGGAATTCATAGGCAACGAGTGCTGAGTTGAGTAACAAATAGAGAGCACAGGCTATAGATGTGAGCACTCAATGAACTGATTGAGAAGAAAGGCATAAGCACTCGGAGGTAAGGCTTTTATAGTGAAGAGATGCAAGTCTTGGTCGGTCACACATTCACTACTAATTCACTTTAGAGTCAAAAGTGATGCCACACTTAAATGTTGGGCTAATATTCAAATATTGTGTTCTTAAATGAATGGATTGTTAAGGTCTCAGAAATAGTTATATTGGATGAGAAACCAGTTCTCAATCGGAGCTAATGTTCATTACCCGTAAGGATGAGAACGCGTCTAATGTGGGCCAATAGCGAAAGCCTTGAACCGACTAATATGTTATTTACAATTATCGTCAATTTATTGGACTCTTATGCTAAAGGAGTCGGCACTCGGTTGGCCCACATCGCGAACGGCTAAGACTTTTGCCACAACTCGGAGACCACCAGAAATATAGTATTAATATTGAGAACTAATTTCAATGTCCTGAAGAATAAGTGAAACATTATTTCACTATTGGTTTTGTGGGAAAGCCTTTCTGTGATGAGTACAGAGCGAGTCTTTGATGGATAGAAGAGTTTGAGTAATAGATTTGGGTCACAAACCTATGTGTTATCAAATTTATTTATGACCTAAACCTTTGAGTTAGTGTTGGTCTCCATTTGTCGGCCACACCAAAGAATATATGAATATTATTAATATTATGTTAACTCAAAGCCATTATTGTTTTCTCACCGGAAATATTGCTTTTGGCGAGTAATGGACCCAAAATAGTAGATCACAGGAACGGTCTACCACTCCATAAGGCACTGGGCTTTCGCATAATAAATCGGAAACTAATTTGAAATTATAAGCACCGGCTTTGAGGGCTCTCTGAGGGCGATGTGAACGCAAACATTATGATCAGAATGAGAGGAATATATAATATTTTCTTTGTATTTGTGTTTTTAAAAAAAAGTTTCTTAACTTTTAGATTAAATGATTTATTATACGTTAACTTAGGATCAAATTTAATTGATTTAAACTACAAAAGAGGTTCAAAATAGTGTTCTTCTCCTCTCTTTTGTTTCAAACTTTTCTCATATTCTTCTTATTTTATTTGAGCAAAAAATTCATTAATTTTCAAAATGAATACTAATTTTGGTTAAACAAAAAATAAACTCTAATTAAAGATCTCTGAGATTTGAGATCCAGTGTTGAAGAAAGTTCTGATAAAACAATTTTCAGATAAAACAAAACTCTATCCGAATGGAAACATTTGGAGAAAAAGAGTAAAACAAGAAAATAATTAAATGAAAAGAAAAGAAAACAACATTTATTCAAATTCCGATTCATTATTCTTGTAGTTAAATAAGTTGGGCAACAGTTCTGTTGTCGGATAAACCTCAACATAGTTTTTGTTTTTCTTCATTTTCTTGTTTTGTTTTTCCAAGTTTTTCGTCAAAAATAACAAAAATAATTCAAAACACAAAATAAATCAAAGAATTAGAATATAAGCAGATTTTTGTGCACAAGAATCACGTATTGGTCTCCATTTGAATGAAGTTTTGGGCGTTTTGTTAATTGAGATTAACTATTGAACAGAGAATTGATTACAAAAATAGATAATCTTTTTATTCCATTCAATCGGTGTTACCTTCTTATGAATATTTTAATAAAATAAGATATTTCTTCAGTAAAACTGCCCATAAATTCATAGGTAAGACTTCATAACAATAAATGTGAGAATATATCAGCAAAATAGGGGGAAAACAACAAAATTATTTAATCATTAATAATATTATTTATAATGAGAGTCGGTTTGGAAAAGCGTTTTTCAATGAATTTCAAGATTCAAATTCAAATTCATGATTACCAGCAAAACATTTTCTACTTCTTATTTCTCAATTATTTTTACCTCTCTTTTCAAACAAATTCTTAAACAAAAATATGAATTTTCTAGCAATTTATTAATATTTTTTCTCTCCATTACTCATAAATTTAATGTTCACCTCATAAATGAAGGCCTGAAAAATGAATTTCCAAATCAGTTACTCTTCTGAATAAATATAGACTTGCAATAAGTGAGTTCACAAATAACACAAATCAAATCTAAATCGACTCCGAATGCAATTCCGATTCAAGATTTGCTTCTTTTTCATTATTGACAAACAATACTACTTTTGATTCAGTACTCAATTGAACCAAAATTTATGAGTAATACGAATGCATAACAAAATACTTTGCAATAAAAAAAAGTGGAAACACTTTTCAACTGAAGTTATTTTTGAAGAGAAAGAGAAAAATTCAATATATTTTCGATGACTAATGGAGTGAAGAAAATGAGCCGAAATTCAATAAAATAAAAGTTTATCCGTTAATAGAAAAATAATTTTTATTAATAAATATAATAATAAATATCACATTCTTATTGTGTGTTTAATATAATGGTTTTGCATTCAATGACCGACAACTGGGACTCGGAATAGTGAGACAGTGCTCACAATGATGGCAATGACCCTCATATTCACATTTCTGGCTTTTCTAACCTTTTTTGCGCTCAACAAACACATTGACTGCAGAGTTATTCACTTCTATGTATTGAGTTTAGAGCAGAGAGTGTTGTCATTCATCGACAATCCATCCTCTGAACAGATCCCACATTAAACTATTCATCATTATTCTAATTAGCATAAAATGAACATGCTAATTTTTAGTCAAGATTTTAGACGTTTTGAGTATTGAAAGAACATTTATTCTCTGTTATCCAGAATTAATGAAAACGTGACCTCCAGACTGCAAATTTTAAACTTTTGTGTCTAGATCATTTTTTGCATCAATTTTGAAAATCAAGCAGAGATCGACTCAAAAGAAAACCTGTTGTTTAGACCGCAAACAGAAAGAGTTGCGAAACAATTGATTGCAATCTTTTGTTCACTTTTGATATTTATAAACATAAAGATGTCTATAAAGAAATGATAGCTTATTATTGTTATTATATAAGAATTATATGGAAAAAGCAAAACGTTTTGTATCTCTTAATGTGATTATAAGCGGAAAAGTGAGTTTGAGTTCACTTAGTCTTCTCTTTTCTTTCATTTGTTAGATAAGAGTTAAACATAGTATTAGAGCTGAGCTTTGGTCACATTATATCAATCCTCGAATTAAAGTTTTTTTCCGTTCATAAAAATAGTAATTTTTTCAATTAAGCAAAAATAAGATTGAATTTAATTATAAGCCGGGGATTGAGTGGCGTTTTGTGACAATTAAATTCTGTGCCCAAACCTTATATTTAAATAAACTCTTAATTAAGAATTTTCACGCTTTGGGAAAATAAAATCTTATTTACGGCAATGGATATGAAAATGAAATTCAAAGCGTCTGAAGTGAAAAACGAGTCAATAATTTGTATGTATTTTACGAGTTTTTCTATTCAACTGAAAAAAATCGTGAAAATATATGAATTAAATTAGGAAACGGCGAAAAAATTAATTACTTTTGTGTTAATTTTAACATTTGTTTTAATTAAAAGCTAAGCTCTGCTGTAATTAACTAAAACAATGTTTTTTAAGACATATATTGAAATAATTTATGGCAGAGTCGGAGTCTTAACGACTAAAATAGTTGAAAGTTTTGCACTTTTATTCTTAATTCTCAAAAAATTCTATATTTATTATATAATAAAATTACTATTAAATGCATATTTGGAATGAAATACATTAAAAACCAAATAAAGGCTTGAATTCCAAATGATTTGAAAGAGATTTGAGCCCAGAATTAAGTGGTATAAGAGATCCGAAGAATAACGTACTTCAAGACAAGAAGAAGAGTCAGTCCATGAAAACAAGTGCTAACTCCTGAACAGAGATATTTAGCTAAAAGGCATCCAATAATGAATACATTTTACATATAAATGATATACCTGTGCTCTACAGCCCATTATAGTGCTATACAGTTATTATTATTTAAGTGATGGGTATTTGCATCAAATGTTTATCGTTTGCCATATCGTTAACTAAAGTCGGCATTAAATTCGTGTTTAATCGCCTCAACTAAAAGCTGAACACAGAATATGTTTTTCCAAAGCCAACGAAAAAATGCAAAATATAAAGAAGAGAAGCACTTCATTGGCGTTCCAGTTATTTGGGTCACAATCACTGATGGCAATGTCAAGGACCTCATCCCATGCCTGTGCTCTGCCTGTGCTATGTCTGTTATTATGCCATCACTGGTAAACCTCATTCAAGAGTCGCTTTCCTCATGCATTACTCTTTAAGACTGTTTATATACCTGTCCATTGAGTGGGTGATCGCTATTATCTATATAAACATTAGAAACAATTGCCTTCAAAACCATTTTCACAAAGAGTTGCCCAAAATTTCAAATACAAATCAATTGTTTGCAAAGAAAATAAATGAACAGAAAAAACGAATTACTATTTTAATTGAATAAATAGTGAGATCCTCTTCTCTCTAATGTTTGCTAAGAATAATTTTTGCCCAATTTATTAGGAATTTCCCAAATAGTTCACCAAAATTTATAACTGTTGGTATGTTTGCTCACAAAACTAGGATTTCATCCGAAGAATTGTAAATAAATTCTCGCAAATAAAATAAATAACAGAAAAAAGCTTTTAATCATTCGTTTAACCAAAGATTGGCTAATATTTAGCGAAAATCCTATTTTAATGAATAGCGGCTAAAATGTGGTCTTTGTTTTTGTTTACTCTAAACACGTTTCATAAATTCATTAGTCTTTTCCAACCATTTGTTTATCACTAAAATTATTAATATTAAGACAGAAATTATGAGAATATTTTTACTCTTCTCTCATTACAAGAGTCGGTTTTTAAAATAAAAACAAAACTTCGCAGAAATTAATTATTTAAACCTTTTTGACAGTTGAGTGAATTCATGGCTTATGTGTTAGCTCTGGGATGACTGCCCAATGTATAATTGAAAGTTGATTAATAGCCCTCCAGAAGACTAAACTATATAAAATATAGTTTACATATCACCATTTGAAACAAGAAAAATCACCTCGCTCACGAAACTCTGATGTTTTGATTCCTATAGGCATTCATTTATATTTATGACCGTTTTGTCGATTAGAATGAATTTCTCTCATTTAGTTTGTTTAAGTTTATAGACAGTGGGAAAAGTCAAACGAATCGGTTTTCATATTTTAATCATTTTGTAATTTATTTAGACATTTATATCGCAATTATTGATAAATTGATAACTCGAGCGTCAAATTGATTGCTATTCGATTGGATGATAAGTTGATAGATGAGTCGCTGTTAGCGCTATCATAACCACAGCTTCAAATAGAATAAGACTCTAATAAAGCCCATTGGCAAGAACCAATTCCTGTGAAATTTTTACTTGTTAAGAATTTAAACAATTTTTCATCAGAAGTGACATGAATTTCTAATTCAAGTCCAGTGTCTAAAATATTTTTGATTTGTAATTTAGTTTTTTAGTTGTGCTAAAAGTTGTAAGTTATTAGACAGCGTGATATCCGGGCCTTTACTAGATTTGAAGCCAACCTTATAAAAATTGTTTTGAGAATTGAAAAGCTCTTGGTTTATATTTAGCCGATTGTGTGATTGTGTCAACAAATGTTCACCAAATGCAACATCACTTGAGTTACGAAACGATAAAATGTTTTTAATGTTAACATTATGTGAATGACGACAACATTTCAATATCAGGTGTTATGTATGTCATAGAGTTAGGGCTCAGTCACTAAAAAAGCACTTCTTGGAGCAGTTCGCACATAAAAGTCAGAGGAATGCCTTATTTGAATGATCGGCGAATTCAAAGCCCATTTCCAAAGCAAACGATGACTTTTGTATGAATTTTTAGTTTAAATCAATAAATCTTCTCTGAAAAGCAGACAATTGATTGTAAGCAGCATTTGTTGAGTGTGTTCTCATTTAAATAATAATATCTTTACAAATAACTCAATGAATATTCTGGGTGTGAGCCCTACCCCTCTCAACCCTTTTCTATTTTAAAAACACTAAACATCGATTTAATTGTTGTCAAAAGAATTATTACATTTAAATGACTGTATCTCTAAACCAAAAGCTTATAATTTGGTGAAGATTTACAACCATTTAATATAAGACATTAAAATACAAATTAATGTTATTAATAGTTATGTAACCCTTTCGTTAACAACAATTTTTTTCTCAAAACATTTGCAACAGATCTGAGATAACAGCAAACAGTTGGCCACAGATTATAATTAAAAGCAAAGAACTTCTTATGTATTCCACAAACAAAACAACAGACCTTTCGAAGAGTAAAATAAGATATAATAACTTTGTTTTCAGAGAATAATAATATGAGTTACGAAAAAAACTTATTAAATATGAAGTCATAAAAGTTTATACAAAAAATTGTATAAAAATAGTATAACTAAAGAGATATTGGATTCGTTTGTTTGTGTCGTTAATTAACTCGAATTAAAACTGAACTTAATTTTAGTTTTGGTCTGACCTGACATTAGGATCAGTTGAAAAACGCAACTATCAAAAGGTGTTTTGATAGTTGATGTCATGTCGAGAGTGTTCGTCGCTTTGATGACAACTTCATTAAAGAGAAAATAGATTTTCTTCTCAATTATCATATCTATGGGTTTGAGGAAAAAATTGATTTCAATTTTTTTTTCTTCAAAGAGTTTGCTTTTCATTCAATTAAAACTTCTCTTAAATGTATAATATCTGATGCCTTCTCTCCTCAAATGAAATTCAAAATTAAATTTAAAAATATTTTTAAAAATAAATTCGGAGAAAATTTTAATTAACTGGAAATATATAATATATCATCAGTTGTTCGATAAAATTATTATCTATTTTATTATCGCTCGAACCGATTATTCGGGTTAATTAAAAATTATCGCAAAATCAAAGTCCAATCAACTGATGGATGTGTCCACTCTTTCAAAACATTTTGATATTATTTTCAGACAACAAAATCGGTATTTATTTCAGAGAATCAATGAATCGGTAATTGATTTCTACTCCAATCGATAGCGAATCTCATAAATCAATTCGTGTTTATCCGATTTCTGTCAAAAGTTACTAAACATCTTCCAAATTACTTCTTTGTTAATTGGCTTTCATTCAAATTAATAACAATTATTTTTATTCAATAATTCACTACTATTTTGATTAACACCAGACAAAGCTTGTTGTGGCCAACGGATTAACCATGATAATCTTCACATTTTTAACTTGCTTTTAGTCAAATATCAAACTTTAGGCACTATTTTGGAATAACAGTTTCAATAGTAGTAATTGCCATTTAATCTATAGTTTTTCGGGATTCATGTCTATAATAATTATGATAAACTCCCAGGAGTTCTTCAAAGACTGGACATCATTAAGGTCTTTAATCCATTTTAGTTTGATCACCATTTTGTTGATCATTTTCAGCTTTTTTAACCTGTTAAAATACTCAATAACAGTTAACAATGATGTTTTCAGGGGTTAAAAGATGTAGATAGATAACTTATTGATAACTTTAGGATAAGTTTTTATAACCCTTTTCGTTGGATAATATGGCATAATCTTCTCGGTAAATGGCAGTGTGATTAAACAAATTATCGTCGGGTCTATCTTTGGTCTAATCTGATGATAATCTAATGAGCTAGGGCTTCTTTTCGGATAAATTAATTTAAATCGAGTAAAATACAACTATAGCTGAATTAAATTCAAATATTGAATCATTAAAGAAGTCATTAAACTTAATGAACTGAAAAAATGAAATTAAAAGTTAGTCAATCGGTTCGACCTCTTGATTAAAAACTATTTCCTATTCGTTAATATCAAACCCCAAGACATAGATTTCGTTAAGAAAATAAATTTTTAATTTTCAAAAACAAATTTACGGCTCAGTTCTTAATATAGACTGAAATTTAGTGAGTTTTCTATAAATTTCTTGAGATTTTTGTTTCTTAATTATTATTAAAAATCAAAAATGTTTGTGAGTTTTCATGGATTACCACTAAATGAATGAAAACATTGATCGACAAAAAAAAGGTTTTTATGGGTAATAAAAGTCAAACAAAATTATAATTTCGTTTCACAAATAAGATCTTAAGCCTTAAATTAATCAAAAATATGTCAATACTCCAGAATAAAGATCTTAAATATTATTTAATAGCATTTTATTGTGAGTACAGTCAACCCTTGCATAGAGCAGGTGTTCCTACAGTGAGAACACACATCAAATTCAATTTACTCCATCTCTTTTCAAATGTGGTTTTAGATAAGTTTAGCCTTAAATCAAATCTAAGGTCTGTCCAGTTCTTACACAAGACTCCGACTGTAGTAAAGAATAGTTTTAAAAGCGTTTTAATGCTATTAAGTGTTACAACAATCGCACGATATTTTAATCATAAATAAATTGATTGCAAACACGAATACAATAAAAGTAAATCAAAATTATTTCGGTATTATTTTTCTTATTTCACTGATATTTCTATTATTTATTTTCAATTCTATTCACAGATTCAATAATAGGACTGACTGTCAGACACCCGGCGCACAAAGAAAGGGTTTCGAAACAAATGCCACAAGTATTGCCAGTATTTGAATAGAACAATGAACAAGTTACAATGAAATTTGTTTTTTCAATTTCGTGTTTTTCAATGAATTTATTTTTTACAGCAGTTTTTGTATAACTATATTGAGTAACCAAGTTCAAATATTCGCCAAATTGTTTAAATGGTTTTATGAATTTGCAAAATCAGTTCTAGTGAATTTTGGCTCTTGGTTAGTAATGGTTATGTTGGGAGCGGCAGCAGTCATATCAATTTTGTGAAGATGTTAAGCACACGAACCCAGACTTTCCTAACCTATGATTATTTTGTTAGTTTTGTTGGGAAAAGGAAAACACATTAATGTCATTAAATTGATTTAAATACACTCTTCACTACTGGAGTCCTTTTAACGAAGTCAGAGGTGAGAGTCGGAGCCGACGACAATCGCCACAAATTGCAATTAATTTATTATAACCGCAGATCTCATGTTTGAGATCAATAGACTGATAACCGACAATATCCCCCATAAATGAACCAAAATTATGGGAGAGGACACCAGGATAATTTATTTTACTTCTTTCTCAATGGAATATTTCATTTGGAATGTACTTAACTTATCTGCAATCCGTGTATTCAGAGTCTGTTCCCCTCTGTTCCCTCACAAACTTAATTTATGTGATTGTGTTTCGATTAAATTTGAATGTGATTTGAATTGAATGCAATTTATGTGTCAAACAGAGATCCAAACGATAGGAACACAAATATATTTAATAATTTATAATCAGTGGTCAAACCTCTGACATAATTCACTCCGACAGCCGACTAAAGTGGTTGTAAAAGACATTCATTGATAACTATTAATCAAAATTGGAGTCTCATTAAGATATCCCACAATTTATTTATTATGTAATCAGATTTGAGAAGTGATTCACTTATTAAATCTGAAATTAGTTTTTAAATAAGTTTAATATCATTTAACTTCCATCTCATCTCATCTTCTCTTCAAATAAAATTACTTCTCTTTCCAGCAATTTATCTGTTATTAAACGAGAGTTTTGTTTGAGGTCTAAATTAAGACAAAATTCTCCGGTCTTTTGTTCTCTATTAAGACTATTATCCTTAAAACCTATTATTGTTTGTCTAACTGTTTATAGAGTTTTTATATTTGAAATAACAACAAATTGTTTCAATGCATGCCTTTAGAGAGAAGACGAGTCTCAGAAGAATAGTTGGCATGTCTTCAGACAATTCTTAAATAACTATTCATTTGTTTTGTATTCGACTCTTGCGGTCGACTCTCAAAACTGGGAAAATGTTTGGTTATATTCGAGTATTTGTTTTGTTGAGAATATATTAGTAATTATTATATAATTTGTAATTCAATTGAAGCGATGAAAACCTTAACCCAAACTAAACCTAATTATGAGACTAATTCGATGCCATTCAAACAAAAACTCAAAACTGATGTGACCAAGTACCAAATCAAAAAAAAAACCAAAGCAAAAATATGTGAATTCAGATAATAACTTTTAAAATCATGATATTCTTAATTATGCGACACATACATGAACTTGGACAAATACTTCAATAATTTGTATTTTTTTACAGAAGAGAATATAATTTTTTGATCAAAATATATGAAATTAGAAAAGCGAGATGTGGTCACTCCAGTGCCTGTGCTCTAACCATAACCCGTTTGGGACAATATGTTAATCCATTACCTGTTCGTCAATTATTTCTTTAGATTATGCAAAGCTTCGCAAAAGATAAAGACTTTACAAGAGCTTTGAGTTTTTTAAAAGTATTTATTATTATTATTAAAAGTTTTGATATCTTGAGTCAAATCTAGACTTCCCTCAAAATGATTGGTTATTTTTCTTGTAATCTCAGACTAAAACAAAAGCATAAGGTAACAATCCTGGACAATTTTTTCATTTTTTTAACAAATTTAAATAACAAAACTATTAGGAATACATTTGATCTGCAAATCAGCACAAAAGAGGACTGACTTATAAATTGTATTTTGAAGTCGTTTTGAGAATAATCTCCGTTTTTATTATATTTAATGTCTGTTCAAAACTTATCTATCTATTAATCAAAAACTATTGAATATATTATCAATTGCTAATTGATTTTATTTTGATGTCCATTAAGGAGAGCCAAACCTCTATTAAAATGTTTGACCAATGAAAGTCAAATTGAGCTTGAAACTATTGAAACTATTCCAAAAACTGAACTTCACTGTTATTTCAATGAATTTGTGTTAATCTTTACCAAATTCTAGTGACATATAAACACTGAAACACTTGTCAGCCGACAGTACCGGCTCTGGAATTCGATGTATACATAATATAAATTAAATATTAAGATAAATGGCCAAGATAACAAACCACAAACAGGATTGTCGTCGCTCTGATCAGTTCGATAGCAATTATTTGTAAATACAATTTAAACGGAGTTTAAAAATATGTCAAATTTTTGTCATATCTGTGCGCTCTATACCAGTCCTGTATTTATTAGTGGAGGGATTCTGTAGATACCCGTTTCCTCCCTTTCCTCAGCCTTTTAAAAACTAAATGCTTTTGATTTTTATCTCAAATTGAATTAAACAAAAGTTTTATTCAATTATTCGGCTTATTATGTAATACAAATAATTTCTATAAATATATTCATAAATAAACAATGAATGCATTGTTTCAATTGATTCAGATTCAGATTCAAAGAAACTTCTCATCTAAAAGTGATTTCTTTGCCAATAGGTTAGTGCTCCTTATAATGCTCCTCATAATGCTCTAGCTATAGCTCTACCTGAATGACGGATTAAAAACTATTTCATATTTAGCTCACATTTCTTTCAATTAAAGCTAATTGAAAATTGAAAATCAAATTTTGGATCTCATAAGTTGTGAATGTAATGTAAATCACATAACTGGGGTAATGTATGTCTTTCAGTGTCCAGACATTGATCTTGATCCTAAACATTTACTGACTTTCGTATAATCATTACTTTCAAAAGTCTTGTTATTTTGCATATATTTTGAATTAATTGAAAAAACTCATTAATAACATTTGAAAACATCAAGTTTTCAATAAAAAATGACTGAAAAACATTCATTAATTATAAGAATTTTTGACGAGATTAGTGTTTACACACTTTTTCATTAATTTAAAGCCAAACACTGTCTGAAGAAAATCTAAACCTTTAAAAGAGCGATAATATGATTAAATAGTGTCTCAAATGGTGTTCCCCTAAATCATAAATTATTCGCCTTTTTTAATAAATGGATTAAACGAATAATTAGTTTCCGAGGAAAACATATTCAGTGCTTTCAATCAATGATTAATATAATCAGGAAATTAATGTTTTATCTGAATCTCGTCTGAGAAATGATTTTCTTTATGTCTGACTTTTAAGGCAATAATCAAACGCCGATTAAGTTTTAACTCAATTTTTTCTAAAACACAATATTTTTGTTGAATTCAAACTATTATTAAATATTCTCTGAATTCTTATTGTGATGAGAATTGGGTCGAAATTATTTCCAATAAATTGTTTTTCATTCTGAGCGCAAAAAGGGGTGAAATTCTGAAAATAGAAGTGACACTCAGTTTTTAGAGCACTTCTATTCCATTGAATTTCTATCAATTCTGGAATCAAAACAATACAGAAGTGAAACCCGAAGAAGAATACAAAGTTTGCAACTTTTGAAAAAATCTCCAAAAAAATGGTGAGTCTATTGAATTAGCGAAGAAAAGAGCGATTCATTTGATGGCCAATATATTTATGACATATCAAGCGGTGGTTTATTAATATTCTGAAACATTGGGTTCATATTCACGTTAAGTGACCTTATTTTTAATTTTAAATGAAATCTTCAATATTATGAACACTATTAGTAATATTATATACTATACTATAGGCTAACAATAAATCACATTAACATTAAATAAGGAAAAATAGTTAGCCTTAAGCCAATTGCGGATAAATGTTCTGGAAATCAATTTTAATGATTAATTATAACTACGGTTCCTATGATTTATAATTTGATTGCCTTAAGCCTAATAATAATACTCAGAAATAAACCGATAATTAAATAAAAGCCATGAAATGCAGACTCAAAACAAAACGATAGAGTAATTCGATATATATTTTGCATATTTAAGAAATAAAAACATAAACATTGGCTTCAATTTGAACAAAGAATTCAAATGTTATAATAGTTTTCGTTTTCGCGTTCAGTTCTGATCCCAATAATTGATAAGAAAAACCAAAATTCAACCAAATATACCGAATATTCACTTCGGGTATACTCTTGTCAACAAAAGTACTAAAACTCACGATTTGTTTCTCAATTCGTGTCTGAATTAAAATATTTTCATATTTTATTCGGTTATTAATAACGGGTTATAATAATTATTCATTTGATTTAAATAACGGGTCAATACTCGAGTCAAAAAACGTCTATTTTATTACCAGAGTTAACAAAAATAAAGTTAATTTGAATTTTCAAATATATATATTAAACGCTATTAATAATCAACAAAACATATAAATCTCTATCAAAACATAACAACAATTTATAACGAATTTGAAGTTTCAATCAATAATATAAATCATAAATGTTTTGCGACAAAAGGGACGGACGGACGGCATATCTAAAGGTTATCACATTTTCTTTCACAGATTTTTTAAGTTTTATCCCATTTATTGGAGGCAAACATTTTAGTCCCATATTAGCGATCGTTGCCATCATTGATGATCATTGAAGAGCATCTCAGATGAGGAATGGCTGCCATCACTCATCCAAAAGCCGATTATTTATCAATTATTTTATATTTTGAAAAATATTAACCACTTTTTGGTTCATTCGGTTCATCCAAACGACAGAAATTGAAGACAAAAATAAAAGGGACTCTAAATTACAAATCTATTATGAGTAGTGTTGAACCCATTCCGCGCTTTAATTATGGGTTGAATTAGTATTAAGTTTGAAATATCGCTAAATTGTTAATCACTTTAATGATAATCGAGGAAAACATTAATTTTGTTTGCGAGGAATGATTAGGTTTCGCATTATATCAAATCGATTGCCGTCGGGATGAAGGGACAGACTATTGCCATTTGACAGATCCTTTACCAGCAAATAGCCCTCATTATCCAGTCCTTCAATCCTTACAGTTCTTTCTGATTGATTGTCCATTAATTTGATGACTTCCCCCGAATGTAACCAATATTTGATATATAAGTCTTTAATGGTTTGAATGCCATTCAATTGTTCCGCAATTTTCAACAAATACTCCATTTGGGTAACCGTTCGGGCGATCACTTCTTCACACTTAAGATGATTAAGTTTATGGGTTGAAACCAAATTGTAGTCATCGATCACATCATTTATACAAAGAGAGGGCTCACTATTCCAGACATTTATACCGCAACCGATTAAAACATTAAACCTTTGGTTAATGAAAGAGGTGTTCACTAAAATACCACTTAATTTGGATCTATTTTTTCGCCACAATATGTCGTTCGGCCACTTGAGGGCGATCTCAAGATCTTCATAACCGGGAATCGAATTAATGGCTCTAACGATGGAAAGGCCGGCCATATGTTGGATAAAAGCCATTTTTCGGCCTATATTTGAATTTAAATCTATTATCAGCTGAAGTGTAAACATCGCACAGCCTTTGGGGGAAAGCCATTCATTTTGAGTGCGCCCCCGACCCGATGTTTGCTGGTTTGCGATCGCAGTGAAGCCATGGATTCCATTGAAAGACTCAATCATTTTCATCGTTGAATCAGTTATTTCAGAGAAAGCTATTAAATGACCCAATCGTTCGCTCTTCAGATTTGAAAAATAAGTCTTCGAATCAAAAGAGAAATCTTCTGACTTTGGATTCAGAATCACTTCCGATCTCTGGTTTGAATTATTTAAATTTGTGTCATATTTTTCAGAACATTCGTCGATTAAACGTATTTTCGGAGAAAACAAATGTTTATGTCTTTCAATTAAATCTTGATTTTGGTCTTTAGTTAACAAATAGACTTTTGAAGCAATTTTAGGAGAATTGGATTCTTTGGCTTTGGTTTTGGGAACAGTTCTCAAATAAGAAGTTATCTTTTGCTCGAAACCATCAAAATTGAAATTAAAATCTTTTTGGTTTTGTTTGATTAAGAGGTCATCCGTTTGGAAACTGATATGATTTCCATCAAAGCTATTATTGTTTGACTTTAAAAAAGTGTCAATCAGTCGGTCGCCGACAGTAATGACCAAAGCAGTGGTCAAATGCCAGAAATCGTTTGACTTCAGATCATTTACACTAATCTTATAAATCGTGTATTTGTTTGGACCAAAAAGTTGTTTAATTGATGTCTTCATCGAATCAAATAAATAGCTGTTTATATGAGAAGACAAATCATCTGATTTATTGTCGCTCTTATTGAAAACGATTAGTATATTAACCAACGATTGACTCATTTTCATGGATTTGAGGAAATGTTTATTCAAATTGAGAATTGACTTCAAATTCAAGTTTTTTGCAAACAATTTAAACATTTATTCTAAAAAATATGGCGTTCAGTGACTTACGAACAAAAACCACTCTTCAGTTGAGAATAGAGTCGGATCAATCATCTGATTAACGATGAGCATGGACATTTCAATGTTCAATTTGATTATCAGGTGATAATTTCACTCAAGTGGTTGTGGTTTTCAAAGCCATGAGTTTTTCACATTTCGTAAACATAAGCAATAAGTGTAGACATCTATTGATTAGAAATGACTTTAATTCGTTGAGTCATTAGTTTGAATAAAAGACAAGACATAAAAGACGTGTTATAGAAGTGATACCCTCTGAGCACCTGTTGTTCACTTGAGTTCAATACCAGTCATACAGTCATATAAGTGAGCCCTCAGTCAGAGTTGTCTCTCAAACACACAATAAGTCCGTTATTTGTGAGACTTATTTGATTACAGAAATTAGATTTCAACCGAAAGATTATATTTGGCGCTAATTAACAGCTCTTTGCTATTGAGTGCCATTAATAACACATTTATTTGATTTTTTGTAATTTAAATTAAGTACTGATTGTCTTCTGAAATGTCTTCATTGGAACAGTACACCAAAATTAAGAAACTCTTAAATGTTAAACAAGCCATGGAAGCCATGATTGGCAAAGATTACCAAAAGGCCATTGAGTTGTACTCATCGGCCATCAATTCTGACCAAAACGATTGGAAGGCATTCATTCAACGCTCCAATTGTTTGCAGAAATTGAATCA